>WNGS01163947.1:27020191-27041646 GCA_020271785.1 Procambarus virginalis
GTCATAGAGTTAAGAAGCAGGATTGATGTTGCAACATATCCTAAACTTGGTCCTAGATTTTAGAAGCATGATGATGTTTGCAACATATCCTAATATTTGATCATAGAGTTTAGAAGCTGATGCTGTTGCAACATATCCTAATACTTGGTCATAGAGTTAAGACGCACTATGATATTGCAACACGTCTTCCTACTTGTTACACTTCAAATTGTCCAGATTTTGGACATTTCTCATTCACTTGTTATGTACTATTTAAATACCGTTAAAGGAAGATTGCGTCGCCGTTGTCATGGAGACATCCTCTCTCCTCCTCCTCCTGACTGATGTTTACACATTTACGCCATTCACCGCCGTTCATTCACCGAATTCAAGAAACAACCAGAAAGCAGGAGTTTAACAGTGCCATACAATGATCACTGCACACAGTAGTGAATCCATTCGCATGTCAGAGTCCTCACATTCATGAGGGGTCCTGCTTAGTGCATGACGTCATTGGGGTTCTGCTTAGTGCTGACTTCATTGGGGTCCTGCTTAGTGCATGACGTCATTGGGGTTCTGCTTAGTGCATGACTTCATTGGGGTCCTGCTTAGTGCATGACGTCACTGCGATCCTGCTTAGTGCATGACGTCACTGGGGTCCTGCTTAGTGCATGACGTCACTGGGATCCTGCTTAGTGCATGACGTCACTGGAATCCTGTTTCGTGCATGACGTCACTGGGGTTCTGCTTAGTGCATGACGTCACTGGGATTAAGTACACTGTGGCCACCTGCTGGCTCTATGCTTAGTGATCTGTGGCCACCTGACCAAAACAAGAAAGATCAGCGTGACCAACACACTAACAACAAGAAACACCAACATGACCAACACACTAATGTAATGGTATTTACACACTATAACCCATTCCCCCCTTTCTCTTCTCCTTCCTCTTCCCCTTCCCTTCCCTCGCTTGCCTTCCCTCCCTTTGGGTCATCCCTGCCTTCTGTCACGGTCTGACCCTCGTGGTCATGAACAGTTTGAAGCTGTGGTGTTTTTGTATAACTGAGGAAGTCTTGGTTGTAGGGTTGATGTAAAGTCATGACTTTGTTACTGACTTTAATACTTATAAAAGATTACATGACTAGTATCTCCCAAGCTGGTATCGTCCTGCTTCTGTTTACCTTCTCTTGGCGTCTCCAGCCGCCGCACATAGAAAACGGATGGTACCGTTTTCTATGAACATGACATCCCTCCTTTTCTTTAAAAAGAATGAATACAGGATGTCTACCATGCTTGTAGCACAAAGCAAAGTTATTGACACAAAGTAAGTTATTAACATATCAAGAGATATTGCATACATTTAACATTAATTAAGCACAGAAAGAATTTAAACAACTAATCTTTACCACAAAGGATTTCAATGTTAAAAATATATATGCAATGTTAAACAAACATGAAAGAAACGGTAATACAAAGTTACAAAATATTGAATGAGAGATCTGCATTATTCAAACAATATTAAATTTAGTTTAGCATAACAAGTAAATACTTTGCATTACATAGGAACACAATTAATCATCAAATCGTGTAGGGCGTTTAACATGACGTTTAGGACGAGAGTCCTTAAATACAAGAACATCCCTCGATGAACTGTTTGTTGAGTTATAACTCATTTTTTCTTTTTCTTTTGCACGACTTTGCACTTCATCATTTTCTACACTAGTTGGAATCACTTTGAAATAAGCCATATTACGTGTTATACTATGATCTCTATTACTCGCTGTTACCATAGTTCCTTTTACACTAATCACTTTATATGGTTTTGTATCATACGGCATATCTAGCTTTCCCTCTTTTTTCTTTTTAACGAGAACAGTATCTCCAACCTTTATGAATTGTTCCTTTGCACGTTGATCATGAGCAATTTTCATTTTGCCCTTGGCTAGTGCATCCTTCTGAGCGAGACGTTTATCCGTTACCTTGGCTGGCATGACAGGTAGTGCGATTCTCATAGGACGTCCAAATAAAAGTTCGCCAGGCGACTTGCCCAGTGTTCCATGCGGTGTTGCACGGTAGTTCCTGAGAAAAGCATACATAGCTTGTTTCCAGGATCGTCCTTCGGCATGAGCACAGCGTACCGCTTTCATGAGAGGTTGCATGAATCTCTCTACTTCTCCATTTGCTTGAGGATGTAGTGGCATCACACGGCGGTGTTTGAATCCAATATGCTCAGCAAAGTTGACGAAGTCTTGTCCATTAAATGGCGGTCCATTGTCCGTCTTGACAACTTCAGGAATGCCAAAGTTTGAAAAGATCTTGTCGAGTTTCGGGATGACAGCCTTTGCAGATGTGGAAGTGATGATTTCTACTTCTGGATAACGTGAGTGATCATCAATGACTACCATCAAGTACTCTCCAGTTGGTAGCGGTCCACAGAAATCCATCGATACTTCCATCCATGGTGCAGCAGGTAGTGGTGAAGGTTGTAGAGGTGTTGGTCTTGAAGTATCCACTGCAGCTTGGCAAGGGACACAGGCATCATGCATGTCCTTTGCTTGACGATCAATGCCAGGAAACCACACCTTTTCTCGTAGCAGCTGTTTGGTCCTTACAAGACCTTGGTGTCCTTGATGTGCAAGCTTCAGAGCACGTTGCTGGAGAACAGCTGGAATGACGATACGAGTACCTCGCAGCACGGTGTCGCGTTGTTGCGTAACACTTAATTCTGTCTGGATGCGTTCAAGTGCTTTGAATGCATCTTGGTCAACTCCTGAGGGTGGGATGCGTGGAAACTTTTTCTTAGTCAATGCATCCACTGTTGCTTGCAGAGTTGGGTCCTCTAGGGTTGCAGTACGGATTTCATCAAGAGTGAGAGCCTTAGGGACTGCATCACAGGTTACAGAGTGTACATATTCCTCGGCAACTTGCTGATGCTTGGTGATGGTGAAACTGTTGGCAGGATGTCGACTGATGTAATCAGCGGGATTGCCTGCACCTGGCTTGTATTTCACCGTAAAGTTGTATGGTTGCAGACGAAGAGCCCATCTCTCAATGCGAGCTGGTGGTTTGGACTTTGGATTATTGAAGATGGTCTCCAACGGTTTGTGGTCAGTGACTATCGTGGTGAAGGGTGCACCAAGCAGATACACATTGAAGTGTTCACAGCCCCATACAAGAGCAAGAGCTTCCTTCTCTGTCTGACTGTATCGTTGCTCAACATCTGTGAGAGAACGGCTGGCGTAGGCAATTACTACTCTGGAATCTGGTTGACCAGGTTTGTGTTGGGCTAACACAGCACCTAAACCAACAGGACTAGCATCCACCGTTAACTCAGTGTCCATTGATGGATCAAAGTACGCAGCAGTCGCATTTTCTACTAGTGCATCTTTCACAGCATCAAATGCATTTTGCTCGATATCGCTCCAGTACCATGATGCATTTTTCTTCAGGAGCTCACGTAGAGGCTTCGTAATGGTAGCAAAATCTGGAATGAAGCGAGAACAGTAGTTTGCCATTCCCAGAAAACTATGTACTTCAGTGGATGTTGAAGGAGGTGCAGCATTCTTGATATCTGCAACTTTCTTAGGATCTGGAGACAGACCTTTGTCACTAAGTACATGTCCAAAGAATTCAATTTTATGTTGATTGAACTCACACTTTGCTCGGCTTAGCGTCAAATTCTTTTCTCGTAAGCGTTGCAATGTTGCACGAAGAGCTTTGTCGTGTTCAGCTTGGGTACGGCCATAAACAATGATGTCATCAGACATGTTGTCAGCATTAGGTATATCTTGCAATACCTGGCTGATGATGTGCTGGAATACTTCAGCAGCACTGTTAATACCAAAACTCAGGCGCTTGTACCTATACAGACCTCGATGTGTCGTAAACGTTGTGATGAATCGACTCTCATCATCAAGTTCAAGCTGATGATAGCCCTTGTTTAAATCTAACTTGCTGAATACAGTTGCACCATTCAAGCGGTAAATCATATCATCTACAGTGGGTGTAGGATGGCGTTCACGCATTATTGCCTTGTTGGGAACACGCATGTCTACACAAATGCGTATCTCATCTGGATTCTTCGGCTTTGGTGGAGTGACAATTGGGCTTACCCATGGTGTTGGGCCTGTTACCGGTTCAATGATATCTAGTTCTATCAGCCTATCCAGTTCGGCATCGACTTTCTTGCGAGTATGGAATGGTTGTCGGCGATGTGGTTGGGCAACTGGAATTACATCTGGGTTGATATGCAGATGTACTTTGCTATCAGTATAACAACCTATGGATTTAAATCGATCAGAAAATTCAGCAACAATAGCATCAACATTGTTTGCAGATTCCACTGCTACAGCATTAGAAAGCTGAAGTAGCCCCAATTTGGTTGAAGTCTTGTAACTGAGTAAAGACTCCTTTGCATTCCTAACAACATGGAATGTAGTAATGAGCATTGCATTCTTTGACTTAATCTCTGCAGTGAAAGTTCCAATCACTGGTAAGGCTACCTTTGAAGCATAGGCAGTGGCTTTGCCATTGTAGTTTTCAAGCTTTGGGAACTGTTTTTTAAATTTTTCATAGTGGCACTCAGCAATGGTGTCAATGTTTGATCCAGTGTCAATGAGAACTTTGAGACAAATACCAGCAATGTATACTATAGTCTCTGGGTTGTTTGGAAGATCATTCCATTCTGTGATTGCTTGTACTCCACAAATGTAATCACATTCACTGTCATCTGAGACTGGTTGTAATGAAATGTTGTCTTGTATATTATTAACATTCTTGATTTGAGGTGCAATATTGTGTTTGCCACCTCGATCCTATGACCTGATCCTCGTACAGTGCTTTTATTCATTGATTGTGGTTTCTTTAGTGCGGAACGACACATAGCACCAAAATGACCTAGTTTTCTACACTCATAGCACTTCTTACCTTGAGCAGGACAAACATTATCTTGGTGTGGGTAGTCTCCTCCACAATTGTAACATTTATTGTTGACAACCTCTGATGTGAGTCGTTGTGACTGCTTGAGTCTTGTTCCATGACTCCAGTTGTGATGTGGTTCTCGGCTCAATTTAATGTTAGGTTTGGCATGATATCTTCTATGATCACGGTGTCCTCCCTGAACCTTACATACCTCATCACTGTTAGTAACAGTGGCAGAACCGTTGTTGGCACTGCACTCCATGACACGAGCATCACGTGCAGCATCTTCCATTCGACGAGCCATATCCAGTATCTTGGTAAGAGAACTTTCATCATCAACAAGTTCTAGAGCTCTTCGACGGAGACGTGTAGATGTGCATGTTTCAATTATTTGCTGTTTGATTTCTTTGTCAACATCAGCAAACTCACAATGGGCTGCTAAACCCTGCAGACGTGTATGGTATTGATCAACAGTTTCATTAGAGAGTTGTTTCGCTCTCCTGAAATGCATAATTTCCATAGCAGTATTTTGCCTTGGTTTGAAATGCTCAGTTAATTTGGCTTTGGCAGTGTCATAATCTTTGGCACCACCAGTGTCTTTCAGTGTATCAAAGATGTCACAAACTCTATCACCTGCATAATGAAGTAGAAAGGCACGCTTTCTTTCAGCACTTTTGATGTCAGAAACTATCAAAAATTTTCAAACCTTTTAAGCCATTTGGTCCACCTCTGTGACAGGTTTGTCTGGTCACAGTCAGGATCAAATGCAGGAAACTGAGGTATATTTGCCATTTTTACTGAATAAATGTAAACTTATCACTTAAAATGTTCCTCAGAATGTATTACACTTACTGCACTGTATATGTTAGTTAAGAATTCACTGTAATTACTTTAATTTTGCAAAGCACACAAGCATTTTAATGCAAAAGTTCACAGCAGTGCACAATACAGCAGCAACTGACTTCTTACCTAGCCCTTGTGTACATGTGTTGTTCCTACTCACAGCAACACAGCAGTTGTCAGCAGTTGGTACAACAGTTGTCAGCAGTTGGTACAGCAGTTGTCAGCTGTTGGCACAGCAGTCAGTTCACAGCGTGAAGAATTTTGTAGCACGAAGTGTCGTTTCGTAATCAAAACATCAGGTTTTGTACACATCAAAGCGTCGTTTTGTACACAGCGTCGGCAGATTCCTCTATACACAGCTTCAGTCAGCACAGTTTGGGTAGCACACAGCAATGGTTAGCACAAAGCATTGGTTAGCATACAGCATCGGGTATGGTGCTCACAGACAGCTTCTCCTTCCTCCTCTGAGGGCGAGACAGCATGCTCCTTCCTTGTGTTTGAAGCTGAACAAATACCTGCGTTCCCAGTTCATCCTCGTCGCCAATGTGGTGTTTGTGTATAACTGAGGAAGTCTTGGTTGTAAGGTTGATGTAAAGTCATGACTTTGTTACTGACTTTAATACTTATAAACGATTACATGACTAGTATCTCCCAAGCTGGTATCGTCCTGCTTTTGTTTACCTTCTCTTGGCGTCTCCAGCCGCCGCACATAGAAAACGAATGGTACCATTTTCTGCGAACATGACAGAAGCCACTTGCTCCCCTCGCTCTCCTGTCCATCTGTCCAGTGACGAATTGAAAATAGTACCCCAGGGCCAATAAACTTGTGATCTCAAGTTACACGTGGGTGCCCAGCCGGCATTCCCACAGGTAAGTCGTTGGTGTCTTCCTAGTTTTTGGAGTTTTCTGTTAAGAGGAATTGACCCTTATGGTCAAGCCTAATCCGGATTGGTTGAAGACATGTAGGCCTGTGGAGGCTGGGCCTCACAGGGTAGTGCCTGCCCATGCCATTGGCCCGGTTTCTCGATCACCTAGTTATGTTTAAATCCATTGGCCAAAGGCTTGGGATAGGTGGAGTTAATTTGGGCCTAGGAACTAGGGGGTGGAGCCTGTCGCACTGGTAAGCGTTTTAATAAAGATTAAGTTAGTGTGTCTTGGGGCCTCATGTGAGGTACAGGTCAGGTGACCTGCGGGCAGCCAATCAACTTCCTTTGGCAGGCTGCAGTATTGAAGGTACTTGTGCACTTGAGTTGTGTATATTAGTATTTGATTCCATTGCGTCGTAGGTTTTTTTTTAGAGTAGGCTATGTTTCAATTTTGATTAAAATATACGGGTTCCAATAATAAAGTAATTTTAATGTATTTGAGTTTAGTTATCTGTTCCATTTAATTAATGACTGTGTTATTCATTATTGTCATTTTCATTTGCTGTGGTAGAAATTCCCCTGTGTTCTCCATCTTATGAATAGTAAAGTCGCTCTAGAATCTCCCGTTTAGTTCAGTAAGATTACAGTATTAATCCATTAAGATTCATTTACGTGCCCTTTGAGTTCCCTGATTATTGAGTCCCTTCCTTCCTGGGGACCAATATTTTTAAACACATTCGTTTATGTTGGGTAGGTGGTAGCAGTGTTTAATGATTTTTTTATAATTAGTAATAAATTAATAACCACTATCCTTGTTATGTCCTCCTCATTTAATATTCAGTTTATATTTGTGGCAGTCCAGTGAGGGGTAATACTGGACTGTAACAGTGTTAAGCTGGGTTATTGGATGAAGGGACAGATTATCGCAGAGGTTCAGAGGGTTATTACAATGGTAGTAGCGGTGTTTTCAATAATTTCTTGACGATTATTGAAGCCTCATGCGTCTGTCTGTTCGGTTATGCTGTGTGGTGAGAGTCAGCCTGGTGCAATGAGCTAGAGGCCGACGGTAATCCTATGTGGTGCGATTTGCATAGAGTAGGCGATTCTAGTGTCGTGAAGGGCTGGTAAGTTTAATTAAATGCAGTTAGTGTATGCACTAAGCAGGCAGTTAAGATCGGAGGCCGCCTTGGGTAGTTGGAAAGGGTATTATTTACTCGACCCTATGCCACTACGGACAAGGGTGCTGCGTGGTGGTTTTCGCAGCAACAATTCTAGGTTTCGAATTGTCGGGGCGGGGAAGTATTAGGACGCTAATTATTATCCCCGAGGGCGTGTTAGGCGACCCAATGGCTAGATTTTTAGGGTACAGCCATGAAGGTACAAGAGTTCACTGAGGGATGGCCTAGTAGATTCTCTAGCAACGGAATTACGATGGTGTCGGACAGTTAGATCCGTCGGTTGTTCTGCTATCTAGTCCTAACCGTTGACCGCGAAGGACGGGATTACTTTGTACTGTTGGGATCTAGGTGGATGTGGTTACCTAGGCTTTGAAAAGCGACAGGGCGGGCCGGGACGGGACGGTTATAGGTTAAATCAAGATTTCCTTAAGTACTTAATTAAGTTCCCTACATATTAAGTTCCTTTTCAAGTTAAGTATCCCTTCGTTAGTTAAGTGTTCCCCTTTGTTTAAGTAATTCTCGTATATAAGTGTTATTTTTTCTAAGTATTTTTCTTTACATTTTTAAGTCTGGAGTTTTGTTTTCGTGTTGTGCAGTATTAATTCTTTGTGAGAACTACTAAGGTGAGTGGTTTTACTGTTTTCAAGTGAAGTGAAGTGCAGTACATTAAAGTGAATTCAGTGAAAGACTTAGTGAAAATCGTGGAAAATTTTGTGATGACATTTTTCAAAGTCGCTTGGAAAATCTCAGTTTTGGAAATAAATTCTAGTTTTGTGTCTAGCCATACATTCATCGGGTCGTCAGTGTTAATTCAAGTGTGCGATTAAAGTGATCCGAGTTAGAACTTTGAGAGACCAAAAGTCGATTTTTGGTCATTTAAGCGAATTAGCGTTGGGACAGCGGTCTGTAATTGTTTGCGCTCTCCCAAGTGCCCAAGCGTCTAGTGAGTGTTATATTCGGTTAAAGTAACAAGTCAACTACGTGCCAGTATTTAATTTATAATTTTGGGAAAATAATTACTAATTTTTAATTAAAGATTCAGCGCAACTCTGTATCTGTGAGTGTCGCGGCTATCAGTGTTAATCTCTCAGTATTCTACAACCCGACCGGCGGTGAATAAGTGTATATTATGTAAACATCGAGTTCATTAAGCAATGTAAATAAGTGCTTTATCATTAATTTTTGCTCAATTAATATATACTTATAATTATTTCTGAGCGCCGTTGTTAGCGTCGGGCATTAAGAATTAAATAATTGTTGAAGTCTTAAACATCACGCCAGTATTAAAGTACTAGTAACATCTTCAGTCCTAGTGTGGTTAAGAATTACAAAAGAAATAGTTAAGTAATTCAGTTAACGTAAAGTGTTGTACTAATTGTGTGCTGGTCAACAAGACTTAGATTATTTTGATAAATAAAACCGAGTTTAAACTAAATTATTTACAATAAATTCAGTGTTGTTCCTTTCATGATGATATTCACTGTATAATTTCAGTATATTTTGTTCAAGAATGTCGTAATTATCAATATTTTTCTAAGATATATATTGGTCTTGCATTTAGAGACAAGACATTCTTACTTTAATTTTTATAATTGCGTTACCAGTCATCTTCGAGTGTCAAATAAATATAGTGAAAATTAATTACATTTTATCAAGTTCATTCTAATAGTTTCGATCAATTAACAATTAACGTAACCTTTTTATGTAGTTATAATTGCGCATGTAATTTTTATGCAACATCGTATACAGTGTTTTGTTTCACAAGTAATAAATGGTTGTCGATGCCGTCGTGTATACTATCTGTGTGCGTATTAATTTTACGAATGAGAGAAGAGGATAATATGACTAAAGAAATTCATTCATTGGTGAAGTGTAGTTAGCGAGATCCTGCCGCCGTCATGTGTCATCGCCTGGTCAGCGGGCGACGGTCCTCACTGGGGCTCGAGAAATCGATTAGGAAGGGTGGCGATAAATGGTACTTCCGGTTCGGTCACACGGAACATTTTTCCAAGGATTGAGGTTAGGAAACGTTTTGTGTTTTTACTGGAGGTTCTTTATGAAACCAAATTGTTTGTTAAAATTTCACCCTGATCCGACGACGAGTCTTGAAGTTACGTTTTGGGGTGAAAATGGTTTTTATCAATGAATGGACAATGTATGCAGACGCACCCTCCCCAATACCCCATCCTTACCCAGGCACCCCTCCCTGCCTACAACCCTCTACCTCATACCCTCCTTACCCAGGCTCCCCTTCCTGCCTACAACCCCCAACCTCAAACCCTCCCTACCTACAACCCCGTTCCCCAACCTTACCTCCAGGCCAACCCATGTCCACCCCAATCCCTGGCAGACCCATACCAACCCCAGCCAAATACCACCCAAACCCTTGTCGATGCATTATTGGAATTGTGGAAAACTACATTTCCCTCTCAACTCCCACCCTTACAACCCCCTGTTTACAACCCCCCTCCACAACCCACCCCGGCCTGTCCTCACCCTTCCTCTTATCCTCCCAACCCATCCAACCAACCCCTCCTGTTACCCACCCTACCCCCTCCATTTATCCTACACCTTGCTCCTCACCTCCCCTCCACCCCACTTCCCTACCTACCCCCATTCCTAGTGTCGCCTCTACAGAAGTTGCTGGGGAATGTTGCCAGCGGGCTTCTGGGACGCGTAAAATTGGTGATAAAATTTGTTGGAGGTGTCATGGCCGAGGCCATTACAGGTATGTGTGCACGAGCACACGGGTCAAGGGTGACCCAGAACACTCTTAATTTTGAAGTGGGTAAGGGGGAAACTTACCCACACAATTGCACGATTGTCGAGAATCTTGCATTCCCTAGTCAGATTTTATTGGGAATGGATTTTCTGGGACGAGTTAACTTTTCTTTGTCTGCTGAAGAGGGAGCAAGGAAGTGCAGATTGAAGTTGGGCCAGGTAGTTTATCCCATTAAAATGGTAGATCATCCTCCAGTAATTGATTCCATTAGTAAGAAACAGAAGTACAACATTCACTACCCTAAGTTGTTGTTTAAGTCCCTTCCAGACACAGACAAGAAGTCATGTGGGTTACATGCCTTGGTGAAACAATGTTGCCCACCACATTCAGTTAAATTCATTAAAGTATCAGTGGGACGTCACATTGCACCAGGTACCACCCTTCAGGTGGCTGGGAGATGTGACAGGTTGTTGATCCCTCATCATTTGATCACAGTGCTTGATAAAGGCGCCCTTATTCCAGTTGTCAATCTCTCGCACAAAACCTATCGTTTCAGGGCAGGTGATAGGGTATTTCAGGCTTCGATTGTGGAAAATACGGGAATTTTTCAGTATCAAGGCCAGGAGGAGATGCCAGCCACCACAGCACAATGTAGTGCGCTGAATGTTAGAGATAGTAGTACACAGGGGAAACGCAAGACTGAGACAGGAAAAGTAGTAATACTCAGGAAGTTGATAAGTTAATCTCAGCTCTGGATTTGCAACATGTGCAACAGTCGGATAGGAAACTTTTGAGAGGGATTTTACGTAAATTCCCTAGACTGTTTGCAACAGAAGACGATCAAATCGGGCTTCTGGATAGGATCGAGCATGTTATTCCTACAGGTGATCATCCTCCTATTTACACCCGTCAATGGAGGCTTCCTGAACGATCGAAGGAAGTAATTAGGGATGAGTGTCAGAAGATGTTGAGACAGAATGTGATAGAGCCTAGTACATCACCATGGTTGTCGCCAGTAGTGTTGGTACGTGAACCGGATGGTAGTTATAGGTTTTGTGTTGACTACCGAAAGATAAATGAAATTACTCAAGGTGATGTGTATCCTTTGCCACGGATACAAGAAATAATAGATCAGTTTGGGGCAGCAAAATACTTTTCCACTCTGGATGCGAAATCTGCGTATTGGGCCATCCCAGTCGCTGGGAAGGATAGAAAGAAGACCGCCTTCTCTGAAGGGGTTCATACTTATCAATTCAAGCGGATGCCTTTCGGGTTAAAGACAGCGCCTTCATCATTTCAGAGGGCAATCAATTACATATTAAACCCAGTCTTGGGAAGGCACTCATTAGCATACCTGGATGATGTGGTTATCTACTCCAGGACGTTTGATGAGCACTTACGAGATTTGACTGAGACGTTGACACTGTTAGATAAGGCGGGTTTCAAACTCAATGTGGGGAAGTGCACTCTGGCATTTCAGAAACTCAAGTTTCTGGGATTCCAGGTGAGCACAGATGGTATCCGACCTGACCCCGACTCCTGTCGTGCCATTGCTGACATGCTTACACCTAAGACAGCAAAGGATGTTCGAAGGTTTCTGGGGGCAGCCGGATATTTCCGTCGCCACATTAAGGGTTTTGCAGGTACAACAACACCGTTAACTGAGCTTACTAAGAAAAATGTTAAATTCGTTTGGAAACCTGAGCATGATAACGCTTATGCAAAATTAAAAAGTCAACTCATTACAACCCCAGTCTTGGCAGTACCTGATTTTGATAAGGAGTGGGAAGTACACACTGACGCCAGTGGCATAGCAATTGGTAGGTGCTTAATGCAACGTGATAATGACAATCTTCCTCACCCAATAGCATATTTCAGCAGGAAGGTTAAGGGTCCGGAGGTCCGCTATTCTGCAACGGATAGGGAGGCTTTGGCTGTGGTAGAAAGTGTCAGGTACTTTGAACCGTATCTTTTCCAAGGTCACTTTGTCATTCATACAGATCACAGGGCTTTAACTCATATTTTTAAGAAAATAACTAAGTTCCCTCGCATGTCACGTTGGTCTCATTAACTAGCTGCTCACTCATTCGAAATACTTTACAAGCCTGGTCCATCACATGTTGTACCAGACATCTTGAGTAGAAACATTGCTACTATTAACGTAAATCTTAATATTGAAAATATTTCCAGCGAAAAAATGCGAGAATTCCAGATGAACGAACCAAGGTGGAAGGAAATTATTGAACATTTAGAGGGAGGAAAATATCCGTTGAAGAAACGTAATCTAGCAATTCATGATTTTGAAATGAGGGATGGGGTCTTATTTTATGTAAAAGAACAGAAGGATCGTGCAGTTTTTCAGCTGGTTATCCCAGAGGTATTGAAGAAGTCGGCGTTGAAACTCGCACATGCGTCTAAGATTGCAGGTCATCCGGGATTTTTAATACTCACATGAAAGCCAAGTCACTCTTTTTCTTCCCCGGTATGTTAACAGAGGTCATTAAAATTGTTAAATCCTGTGGTCACTGCCAAAGGAGGAAAGGTACCCTTAAGGTACAAGCTCCATTGCAAAAATTCCCAGAAATTTTGGAACCTTTAGATCGGGTGGGGGCTGATCTGATTGATCTGCATCACAGTCATTCAGGAAACCGTTATGTATTAATGTTGGTAGACCACCTTTCCAGGTACACCACACTGATTACATTGCCTCAGAAAGATTCACAAACTGTTGCAAAGGCGTTCTTAGATAGGTTGTCACTGTATTCGGTCCCCCTAAAGTGTTAGTTTCTGACCGAGGTCAGGAATTAATGGGAATATTTTAGAGAAGTATGTAAAATTGTAGAAACCATCAGCATTCACTACGGCTTATCACCCTCAGGCTAACGGTATGACAGAACGGACAAACCGGTCAGTTAAAGATATGCTTGCAATTCTTGCAGACATGATGCGAATGCCTGGGACGAACAACTCCCCTATGTCCAGCTGGCTCTGAACACTGCCATCCATCAGTCCATTAGCACCCAACCCCTTTTGCTGTTCACAGGTCATTCATGTAATTTCCCATCAGGTCTGCTTAACAGACATAACATTGTATATGGGGAAGACTACCCATCAGAAGTTTTAAATAAGACGAAAAATCCATGAAGAATTGCAGCTAGGGCTTCCAAGACAGCACGAGACCGCTATGCTCAGCATTATGACAAAAAGGTACGACCTCTTGAGTTGAAAGTCGGGAGTCTTGGTTGAGAGTTAATGAGGCGGCTCCCGCCAATCAAGTGGGAAACTTGCACCTAGATGGCGGGGCCCTTACCGAGTAATTGAAAGAAAAGGTCCGGTTAATTTTGTTATTAAGGTATTTTTGAAGACCAATTGGAGAGCGATTCATATTAATAAATTAAAACCGTATCACGCGAGGGAGGAACTAGAGCTGCCTTCAGCATGTCTAATTCTTGACCTGTCTAATGATCCAAGTGCTGAGTCAGATGATGAGGATGACCTTCTGTCAGATCTCATCAGTAAAGTTCAATCTTGTCACCACATGGTAACAAGGTCGCGAGCTGTACAGTAAACTGTTAATGATCTCCCCTAGTCAGGTTTAGTAACTTTAATAATATTATCCTGTAGAGGCAATGGTGTGTATTTACTGATGTGCATGACTCAGGTAGCATACTTGCCTTGCTCTGGGGTTTCCAACTTCCTATACCTCAGAGTAATATCCATGCTTCCACCATTTGTTGTTGTCTGTCTTTCTTAGGTCTGATGGTACACCAGTTCTAGCCTCCCAGTCACACGTGAACGAAGGATCGAGATCAGCAGGTCTGGGTATGACCCACCTGGCTGATAAGATCGGGTCTGAGGCACGTTACATAAAGTCCTCCCCCTTGTGCCAAGTAACTCGCCAATTGTTATCCAGAAGGGGTGACTGGTGTACAGTCACCCGGCAGACACCCCCATCACTAACGAGGTTGTCCCAGTCCAGCCATGCTGTCTTCACGGAGCAGAGTCCAGTCACCATCACAGCCGGGGCTAGCTGTCTCAAGGTCACCAACCAAGCTCCCCAGCCGCGTAGTGAAGACTGTGGGAAAACCGGAAGTGGAAGACGAGTGGTCTACGAAGAAGAAGCTAATTGCAACGACTGTTAGCTCTCTCAAAACCTGCGGTTGCGTTGTCTGTGGAAACCAAGATGCAACGCAGTGGTCTCGGTACGAACAGCACTACCCTACAGAGTGCTGCTGAATCGCCAGATTAGGTACAACCTGTACCTCGGCCCAAGCTCAGCTGCACGAGGGGTTGCACGGAAGGTGTACCGGCCCAGTAGTACCGGGATAACAAGTAAAAACGGTAGGTGATGTCGCCCAGGAGCTGAGCAGGCCCCCTGTCCGTCACCATGCCATCCTCTTCAACGCCACTCGAACCTCACTACCAACGCGAGACATCGTGACCGTCGAAGCTGTGCTCTACTGTGGCAGCCATGGTTAACAACAATTCATCAGGGATGTATGGGAGCGAGAAGAGAGAGAACCCGGGTTCCTGTTAGCGGGGTCCCCTGAGCTGACAGCCGCCAGCTGTCAGCTGTCACTCAAGTCAGGTGCGGGTAGTACGAGACCCGCTGTACTGTCCGTAGTTGCCGAGGACGGAAATGGAACTTCAGAAGACCAGGATCTTCAAGCAACATGAGGTAGTCGCCAGAATACAGCAACAGATGTCACTAGGAAAGAACTATAGAACTTCTTTATAGAAAAGTTGAATATAAATAATTATAGTAATATGTAATGGTGTTAATCCAGAACAGTTCGTTCAATATTTAATTTTTCATCTGATAGTAACACCTCTGTACACCTTAGGTCAGTGACTCTGGAACAGTGTTAAATGTTGAAAACTAGAACTAGTGAAATAGAGAAATAAATCTAGAAAGTGAACATCAAGAAAATTGTTACTAGAAAATTACCCTGTCTCTAGATAGTTGTATGAGTGAACTGGTTTGAGAACCATCTAGTAGGGTTTCTAGAAACGTTGATCAGTGGGGAACTTATCTAGATTTTTCTAGATCCTAGATACTGATAGTTATATATTTTTTTTTATTTTTNTCTACCTCACTGGTAATATAGTGGAAGTGTACACGGACCATAACCCACTAGTTTTCATGAATCAGATGAAGCAGAAGAATAAACGCATCCTCAGGTGGGCATTGTACCTACAGGACTTTAATCTGTCTATTATCCACCTACCGGGCCGGCTCAACGTGATAGCCGACACTCTGTCCCGCTTGCCTGAATAACATTCATCTGAGCCACAGGAAGCCATATACCAACTGTCATGCTTTAGTTATTTTTTTGTAGGTTCTCCTGTGACATTAAATATTCTGTGTCCAATTTATTTACTTCCCTTTTTTTTTTTAGGTTTTGTGTATGTTTTTTTCTTTCAGAGAATTCCCTTGTATTTTTTTGCAGAGAAATTGTTGTTTTGATTGATTTTCTTTTGTGTCATGGATTTCCTTTATTTTCTCTGTATACTCTTACAAAAAAATATGACTACTATTCTAGTAGTCACATTTTTTTTTCTCTGAAGGGGGAGGAGTGTTACGACCCTGGGTCATTTAGATGGAAACCAGAGGTCAAATTTTGAGCTTAATAAACTACTTCATAGTCTAATACGCTTCGCGAGCTGCATATGTCGTATCTTCCCTGCCAGACGTAAGACTATTCTTGTTTCTCAAAGAGTATTTAAAGATTGAGCTTGGGGTTGATTATTAAATAATAAAATAGGCACCAACTATGTTTACTAATACTGTCTAATCAATTGTAAAGTAAACCTGAGTAAACTTGGTATCGGGCGCCGGTATGATTAGTTGAACAGTCTGCCGGCAGCATAGCCGTCTGAGAGGGAGACGAGAGATTCCCTCGGTCTTCTATCTGCTGGCGTTGTGGGGACCGGAACCTCCTACCCTTCCTCTTAGTTCTTTATTTCTGTGTCTTATTCTGGTTAAGTACTCCATGCGCTCATTATTGTTATATTCTGGCATACCCCTGTTCTATGTGTAGAGTAGTATACCTGGGGTGTAGTAAGTGTTTTTAAGTGTTCATCTTACTAGTTATTCTAACGGTGGTCCCATGGTGACCACGTGGTTCCCCTACCCTAAGCTGACTCTAACTTCAAGTGTTTCAATAGTAGAGCTTTACCCTAGCTTGTGTTCAGTGTAAAACCTTGTATCCTGTCTATGTGGACCAAGGCTTTTAACGTAAGATAGTGTGGTAAAGTTATTATATTTGTTATTGGTGTGATTGTGTATGGGGGGGGGGTTGTTAAGGGTTTAATAAATAAGTAAGCTAGAACAGAGTATCCTTCTTCCTGTGTGGGAGTGCACGATCATCCTCTAGGCTACAGGGTTTAGTAGCAAATTATTATTACGGTGGATATTTTACTTTGGGGGCCGGGCCTTTTAGTTCTCCCATATTTGATGCCTCTGTATTCTACTTACCCTTACCCCTTAATAGTACCAGTTCCCCATAGCAAGCCCACTATCATTTATAACAGTGATGCAGTGTCTGGTTATGGTTATGTTGTGGCTGAGGGTGTGGAGGCCGGTGTTGATGTTGTTCATGTCTTTGTTGAGGTTGGTGATGCAGTGCCTGGTTATGGTTATGTTGTGGCTGAGGGGTGTGGAGGCCGGTGTTGATGTTGTTCATGTCCTTGTTGATGTTGGTGATGCAGTGTCTGGTTATGGTTATGTTGTGGCTGAGGGTGTGGATGCTGGTGTTGATGTTGTTCAGGGCCTTGTTGAGGTTGGTGATGCAGTGCCTGGTTATGGTTATGTTGTGGCTGAGGGTGTGGAGGCTGGTGTTGATGTTGTTCAGGGCCTTGTCAAGGTTGGTGATGCAGTGCCTGGTTATGGTTATAACAATAAGCACTATAATAAACAACATGAAAGTGGTAGATCCGGACAACGTCTTAATGCGTGATATCCAAACCCCCTGTAAATGTAATTTATATCAACACGTGCGAAGCAGATTTTGCAAGATAAATTGTCAACATGCCCATGCACTATGCCCCGGGTCCAGACTCATGGAATTCAATATTTTTAATGAAAAATTATTCTAAACTAAAAAGGATTTTAGAAGCATGATGATGTTTTAACATATCATAATTCTTTGATCATAGAGTTTAGAACCTTGATGTTGCAACATATCCTAATACTTGGTCATAGAGTTAAGACGCACTATGATATTGCAACATGTCTTCCTACTTGTTACACTTCAAAATTGTCCAGATTTTGGACATTTCTCATTCACTTGTTATGTACTATTTAAATACCGGTTAAAGGGAAGATTGCGTCGCCGTTGTCATGGAGACATCCTCTCTCCTCCTCCTCCTGACTGATGTTTACACATTTACGTCATTCACCGCCGTTCAGTCACCGAATTCAAGAAACAACCAGAAAGCAGGTGTTTAACAGTGCCATACAATGATCACTGCACACAGTAGTGAATCCATTCGCATGTCAGAGTCCTCACATTCATGAGGGGTCGTGCTTAGTGCATGACGTTACTGGGGTCCTGCTTAGTGCATGACTTCATTGGGTCCTGCTTAGTGCATGACGTCATTGGGGTTCTGCTTAGTGCATGACTTCATTGGGGTCCTGCTTAGTGCATGACGTCATTGGGGTCCTGCTTAGTGCATGACGTCATTGGGGTTCTGCTTAGTGCATGACTTCATTGGGGTCCTGCTTAGTGCATGACGTCATTGGGGTTCTGCTTAGTGCATGACTTCATTGGGGTCCTGCTTAGTGCATGACGTCACTGCGATTCTGCTTAGTGCATGACGTCACTGGGGTCCTGCTTAGTGCATGACGTCACTGGGATCCTGCTTAGTGCATGACGTCACTGGAATCCTGTTTCGTGCATGACGTCACTGGGGTTCTGCTTAGTGCATGACGTCACTGGGATTAAGTACACTGTGGCCACCTGCTGGCTCTATGCTTAGTGATCTGTGGCCACCTGACCAAAACAAGAAAGATCAGCGTGACCAACACACTAACAACAAGAAACACCAACATGACCAACACACTAATGTAATGGTATTTACACACTATAACCCATTCCCCCCTTTCTCTTCTCCTTCCTCTTCCCTTTCCCTTCCCTCGCTTGCCTTCCCTCCCTTTGGGTCATCCCTGCCTTCTGTCACGGTCTGACCCTCGTGGTCATGAACAGTTTGAAGCTGTGGTGTTTTGTATAACTGAGGAAGTCTTGGTTGTAGGGTTGATGTAAAGTCATGACTTTGTTACTGACTTTAATACTTATAAAAGATTACATGACTAGTATCTCCCAAGCTGGTATCGTCCTGCTTCTGTTTACCTTCTCTTGGCGTCTCCAGCCGCCGCACATAGAAAACGGATGGTACCGTTTTCTATGAACATGACATCCCTCCTTTTCTTTAAAAAGAATGAATACAGGATGTCTACCATGCTTGTAGCACAAAGCAAAGTTATTGACACAAAGTAAGTTATTAACATATCAAGAGATATTGCATACATTTAACATTAATTAAGCACAGAAAGAATTTAAACAACTTAATCTTTACCACAAAGGATTTCAATGTTAAAAATATATATGCAATGTTAAACAAACATGAAAGAAACGGTAATACAAAGTTACAAAATATTGAATGAGAGATCTGCATTATTCAAACAATATTAAATTTAGTTTAGCATAACAAGTAAATACTTTGCATTACATAGGAACACAATTAATCATCAAATCGTATAGGGCGTTTAACATGACGTTTAGGACGAGAGTCCTTAAATACAAGAACATCCCTCAACGAACTGTTTGTTGAGTTATAACTCATTTTTTCTTTTTCTTTTGCACGACTTTGCACTTCATCATTTTCTACACTAGTTGGAATCACTTTGAAATAAGCCATATTACGTGTTATACTATGATCTCTATTACTAGCTGTTACCATAGTTCCTTTTACACTAATCACTTTATATGGTTTTTGTATGATACGGCATATCTAGCTTTCCCTCTTTTTTTCTTTTTAACGAGAACAGTATCTCCAACCTTTATGAATTGTTCCTTTGCACGTTGATCATGAGCAATTTTCATTTTGCCCTTGGCTAGTGCATCCTTCTGAGCGAGACGTTTATCCGTTACCTCGGCTGGCATGACAGGTAGTGAGATTCTCATAGGACGTCCAAATAAAAGTTTGCCAGGCGACTTGCCCAGTGTTCCATGCGGTGTTGCACGGTAGTTCCTGAGAAAAGCATACATAGCTTGCTTCCAGGATCGTCCTTCGGCATGAGCACAGCGTACCGCTTTCATGAGAGGTTGCATGAATCTCTCTACTTCTCCATTTGCTTGAGGATGTAGTGGCATCACACGGCGGTGTTTGAATCCAATATGCTCAGCAAAGTTGACGAAGTCTTGTCCATTAAATGGCGGTCCATTGTCCGTCTTGACAACTTCAGGAATGACAAAGTTTGAAAAGATCTTGTCGAAATTTCGGAATGACAGCCTTTGCAGATGTGGAAGTTATGATTTCTACTTCTGGATAACGTGAGTGATCATCAATGACTACCATCAAGTACTCTCCAGTTGGTAGCGGTCCACAGAAATCCATCGATACTTCCGTCCATGGTGCAGCAGGTAGTGGTGAAGGTTGTAGAGGTGTTGGTCTTGAAGTATCCACTGCAGCTTGGCAAGGGACACAGGCATCATGCATGTCCTTTGCTTGACAATCAATGCCAGGAAACCACACCTTTTCTCGTAGCAGCTGTTTGGTCCTTACAAGACCTTGGTGTCCTTGATGTGCAAGCTTCAGAGCACATTGCTGGAAAACAGCTGGAATGACAAATACGAGTACCTCGCAGCACCATGTCGCGTTGTTGCGTAACACTTATTTCTGTCTGGATGCGTTCAAGTGCTTTGAATGCATCTTGGTCAACTCCTGAGGGTGGAATGCATGGAAACTTTTTTTTAGTCAATGCATCCACTGTTGCTTGCAGAGTTGGGTCCTCTAGGGTTGCAGTACGGATTTCATCAAGAGTGAGAGCCTTGGGGACTGCATCACAGGTTACAGAGTGTACATGTTCCTCGGCAACTTGCTGATGCTTGGTGATGGTGAAACTGTTGGCAGGATGTCGACTGATGTAATCGGCGGGATTGCCTGCACCTGGCTTGTATTTCACCGTAAAGTTATATGGTTGCAGACGAAGAGCCCATCTCTCAATACGAGCTGGTGGTTTGGACTTTGGATTATTGAAGATGGTCTCCAACGGTTTGTGGTCAGTGACTATCGTGGTGAAGGGTGCACCAAGCAGATACACATTGAAGTGTTCACAGCCCCATACAAGAGCAAGAGCTTCCTTCTCTGTCTGACTGTATCGTTGCTCAACATCTGTGAGAGAACGGCTGGCGTAGGCAATTACTACTCTGGAATCTGGTTGACCAGGTTTGTGTTGGGCTAACACAGCACCTAAACCAACAGGACTAGCATCCACCGTTAACTCAGTGTCCATTGATGGATCAAAGTACGCAGCAGTCGCATTTTCTACTAGTGCATCTTTCACAGCATCAAATGCATTTTGCTCGATATCGCTCCAATACCATGATGCATTTTTCTTCAGGAGCTCACGTAGAGGCTTTGTAATGGTAGCAAAATCTGGAATGAAGCGAGAACAGTAGTTTGCCATTCCCAGAAAACTATGTACTTCAGTGGATGTTGAAGGAGGTGCAGCATTCTTGATATCTGCAACTTTCTTAGGATCTGGAGACAGACCTTTGTCACTAAGTACATGTCCAAGAATTCAATTTTATGTTTATTGAACTCACACTTTGCTCGGCTTAGCGTCAAATTCTTTTCTCGTAAGCGTTGCAATGTTGCACGAAGAGCTTTGTCGTGTTCAGCTTGGGTATGGCCATAAACAATGATGTCATCAGACATGTTGTCA
>WNGS01163947.1:27055993-27073359 GCA_020271785.1 Procambarus virginalis
TTTTCTGGGGGAGCCCCGTCGGCTCCCCGGAGCTATCCCAGGCTGATGCTAATGTCAGACTTTGGCATCAGTCATGTGTATGGAGTTCTTAGGCCTACCGGGAACCACGGCCAGAACCGGGCCCCCTCAGAGAGGCAAGGGGAGCAATGGCCTATAGAAGCCCCCGTGTGGTTGGAAGCATTCTATGTCTGCCATCGACCGGGACAGGCACCCAGAAAGGTAAGCGCCCAAAACAAACCCTATTCTGGTTAAAATTGCTACCAAAAGCCGAACTAGTGGAGTAACTCCCCAAAAGAAAAACGAGCAAACTAGTGTGACGTCACACGCTGCCGCGCCGCGTCTGCGCAGCTCCCCCCTCCCCGGAGGGGGAAGGGGGAGCCCCAGACCCTCCGCGCCGGCTACCCACCCTCAGTTCTTGAGGCTGATGCTATAGGCGAAGGTCGTGTGCTCTGGCTCCGGTGTTCGCTACAACACTGTGCTTGCGTGTGGTGTTTGTTTTCTGGGTGCGAGAGCCAGGAGTATTTTTGGTACTCGGGCTGCATGCGCCTAGGGTTTCCTTCCCTAGGTGCCCTGTAAGTACTACCCTTGGGGCTTGGGGCCACCTTCCACAGGCTCCTTGGGATCTGCCTCTGCTGGTCCGTTTTACCTTTTTCGGTTTTTCGGCCGCCTGTTGGGCTCTTGGGTGTTCTGTTCTCCCTTGTTACTGGCAGGTAAGAGGCAGTTTGCACTGGTAGGGGCGCAGGGTGCTGCACAGCTTGTATTCCCGACATAGCGGCCGGCTCTGTTCCCTGGGGTTCGCTGTCCTCTTGCGGGGTTTTGTTTTTCTTTTTGTTTTTGCCTGGTGGGGGTTTCTGTCATATTCGTTCCTTGTTCTAACCCTTTCACGGTTATACTCGATGGCGCCCCCTGCTAGGTCCCCGTGAGTGTACACGTCCCTGGGGTACAGCTTTAGAAGTTCGATTGGTAGTTTTGGGCGCCGGTTAGCAGCTCCCTGCCTGGGACTACCTGAGCGCGAGTCCTCTTAAAGTAAACGCTCAGGACCCTGGGAATCCCCTAGGGGGCGCGTGGGTCCGATGGATGTGACCCCGGAGTCCCCACTCGCTGTGTGCGAGTTTGAGGGTTGCTCGGTCCCTTTGTCTCAGGGTGACCCTCATTGTTTTTGCCTCTGCCATGCTGCCTGTTGGGTCGGTGATACTTTCGACCCTGAGTCCTGTGAGTGTTGCTGCTTGCTTGTGACTCAATTTACCCAATCCTCTGATGATTCTCTTCGGGTACAGGCAGCGCGTGCGTTGCAGTCTAGGTTTCGTCTGTTGCAACGCGCTAGGTTGGTTGCTCACCCGGATGCCCCGGGGCTGCCCCGCTTTGCTTTTCGTGACCCGGACTTGGGGGTGGGGGTCGCTTCGATCCTGGTTCAGTCCGCGCCTCCTCGTCCTTCCCCTACTGCTCGTTCTGGTCCCCCCCCCCCTTGCTTCCAGCCCCGAAACGTCTGAGGGTTTCGGGGTCGGAGCAGGGGTTCCTTGATCTTGAGACTCGGGCAGCTTCGGGGGTGCCCCTTCCGGGGGAGCGGCAGAGGCATTCGAGTCTTGTCTCCCGGCCGAAGCTTCGGGGTCTGACCAGTGGGCCCCCCTTCCTTCCGCTGTTCCGGCTGCTCCGTCCTTGTCTTGTGGGGTCGGGGCTTGGGGAGAGGACTCGGCCTCGGGTCCTGTGGTGTTGGACCTCGAGGCTGGGGAGGGGCTGACTTGGGGGCCTTGGGCTCCGCTGGACCCCGCCTGGGTTTTTCTTCCCTCTGAGCGGGGCTTATTGTTACAAGGAGTGGGGTTCTCTTTTCCCCCCTCTGCGTACGAGTTGGATTTGGTGTCGGCCCCTCCCCGGGTTCGGTTCCGTGTTCCCCCGGGTTCGTCGGTTCCGTCTTTCCGGAGGTTTTCGGCTTATCGCATCCAACCTGGTGAGGTGCGAGCGGCCTTTGCAGCTTACCTCCTGCGGGACCCGGATTATGCCTCTGAACTGGATCCATCTGAGTTCAGGTTTGGGACTTCGTTCCCTTTCTGGCTCCGTTACGAGGTTCCGGAGTCTTCCTGGCTAGCAGCCTGCCCTTGCTTGTTTTGGATTCCTGGCATTCCTTCTGTCGTTCCCGCACGTTGGAGTGGCGGGAAGCTTCCACGGTGATTCAGGTTTTCCTGGGGGGCGAGCTTGAGTACCTGAATGAGTGCTTGTTTGCCCTGCCCTCCCCCGCGATGTGGGCGTTATTCAGCTCATGTGCAGGTTCCCGTCCTTTCGGCGCTGGTTGCGGAGGATTTGCGCGCCCGGGGCCTTTTGGCTTCGGCCTTGCGGTTCTTTTCCATCCTGGAGCTGTCCTCGGATTGGCTCGTGGAGGATGTGAGGACGCTTGGGTCCGTCCCAGGGTCTGGCGCCTTGTCCTCGGCTGCGCGCTCGTTCGCTGCCTTGTTGAAGCTGTTCACGCCGATTTTGCGGGATGCGGTTTCCCTGTTTTATGCTTCCCGTCTCGCGTGTCGGCAGGCGGTGCTGGGTTCCTCCGTGGAATCTGCTTGGGCTCTGGCTCTTAGGCGTTCTTCCCCTTTTGTCCTCTTCTTTTTGAGGAGTCGGCCGTGGCGCAGTTTATTCAGGCTGCGTCGGCGGCTTGTCGTCCGATGTCGGACTTGTTGGTCTTCCGGGGTCCCGGGGGGTCTTCCCGGAAGGGTCGTGCCAGAGCTCGGGGTTCCTCTCGTCGTGGTAGGCCTCTGGTGTCAGGTTCGGGTTCGGCTCCTGCTGCGGACCCGCCCTCGTCTGGTCGGCGCGGTGTTCGCCTGTGCGGGGTTCTGGGTCTCGTAGGGTCGCCGGCCCTTTCGCGGTTTGCCCCGTTGACGGGGCGATGGGGGGGGGCGCTTGCGCTGTTCGCCCGCGCCTGGTCCCACGATTCGTGGGCCTTTCAGGTCGTGTCTCGCGGTCTGCGGTGGCGTTGGGTGGCCCCTCCCCCTTTGGGGGGTTCGGGGCTGGCAGGGCAAGTTTCTTCCCCTGCGCTCCGTCGCGTCGTCTTGGAGTGGGTACGTTTGGGCGTCGTCGAACCGACGTCGTCCCTCAGATGGGTTTCCCGTCTGTTTCCGGTTCCGAAACGGGACTGCGCGGACCTGAGGTTCATTCTGGACTTGTCCCGTCTGAACCCCTGGGTTATTGCCCCTCCTTCCGGATGACTACGCTGTCTCAGGTTCGGCTCCTTTTGGAGCCGGGCGCTTGGATGGTGTCCCTGGACCTCCGGGACGCTTATTGGCATGTCCCGATTCATCCGCGGTTCAGGGACTGGCTCGGTTTTGTGGTGGGGCTTCAGGGTTACCGCTTTCGTTGTCTCCCGTTCGGGTTGAACCTGGCACCTCGCGTGTTCACGCGCCTTACACGGGTAGTAGTGGCTCGGTTGCGTCTCCTAGGAGTTCGGGTGTTGGCCTACCTCGACGACTGGCTGGTTTGGGCTCCCAGCCGGTCTGCTTGCTTGCTAGCCAGGGATTTGGTTCTTTCCCAGCTCGCCGGGTTCGGGTTCTTGGTGAACTGGAGGAAGTCCCATCTGGTTCCCTCTCAGGTTCGGACTTGGCTGGGCCTCGTTTGGGACTCTCGCACCTCCTCCTTGTCTCTCCCTCCGGAGTCTCTCCAGCGGCTGCGGTCCCGCCTTCGTCTGTTTCTGGTGGGCCCTCGGGTCACCCGGCGGTTGCTCGAGGGGCTGTGCGGGAGCCTGAACTTCGCGATGCTGGTCTACCCGCCGGGTCGGGTTTGGCTTCGTCGGCTGTTCTGGTTCCTTCGGGGTCACCCCTTCCGCCTCTCTCGCGATCGCAGGTTCGACCCCCGGGGGCCTTGCGTCGGTTGCTGCGTCACCGGCTTCCTCTTCGGGTTTTTCGGGGTTCGGTGCCATGGCGCCTTCCCGAGCCCTCGCTCGATGTGTACACGGATGCGTCGTCTCTAGGCTGGGGTTTTGTGACCAGTGCTCACCAGGCGGCCAGGGGCGTTGGGGTCCGTCCTTCCGTCGAGCTCACAGCACGGTGCGGGAGTTCGCGGCGGTGTGGTTTGCTCTTCGGAGGATTCGGGTGGCCCGCGGATCAACGATCCGGCTCCATTCGGACTGCTCTCCGGTGGTTCATTGCCTGAACCGCGGGGGTTCGATGCGGTCCTTGTCTCTTTGGGTTGGTCGCTTCGGGTGACTCGTCTGCTGAGTTCTCGGGTTTGGCTCTCCTGGCTGTTCACGTACGGGGCGTGTCCAACGTCTTGGCGGACGCCCTGTCTCGCTTCGTTCCCCTCTCCACGGAGTGGACGGTCGACGACGAGTCCTTCCGCTGGCTTTGCCAGACGTTCGGGCGTCCCGAGGTGGACCTCTTCGCGTCGGCGTGGTCGCGGCGTCTTCCCGTGTATGCGGCGCCCTTCCCCGATCGCGAGGCCGTCGGGGTCGACGCCTTGCGGCTCGACTGGTCGAGGTGGAGGTTCCTGTACCTCTTTCCCCCGGTTCAGCTGTTGCTCCAGGTCCTGACTCGCTTAGAGACTTACCAGGGGAGAGTTGTCCTTCTGGCCCCTTGGTGGCCGGCCAGCCTTGGTTTCCGGTGCTGGTTGCTCGGTGTCCGAACCCGAGGGTTTTTTCCGCGGCTCCGCCTCTTTCAGCAGATCGGGCCGGTGCGTCACGTGGCTGGTTCGATCTTCTCCTCGAGTCTTCACGTATGGTATTTTTGACTCGAGTTTATCATCATCTCTATGGTGATCAGGTGGCCTCCTTGTTGGTGTCTCACCTGCGGGCTTCCTCTCGGCGGCAGTATGAAGTTTCCTGGCGGTCCTTCTCTTTCTTTTTGCGTCTTCGTCGTGTTCATTCCTTGTTTGTTCGGGTGGTCTTGTCCTTCCTCTCGTGGTTGTTTCAGGACCGTCATCTTATGCCTAACACTGTCGCCTCCTATCGTGCGGCGCTGGCGGAGCCGCTTCAGCTTGCTTTCGGTATCATGCTTTGCCGTTTCGCAAGCTGTCTCGTGCTTTGTTTCACCTCCGGCCTGCTCATGCGCCGCCTGAGCCGTCCTGGTCTTTGGACAGGGTGCTCGCTTTCCTTTCGTCTCCTCGTTTTGTTGTGGCCCCTTCGGTCCGGGATTGTTTTTCCAAGGCTCTTTTCTTGTTGGCTTTGGCCTCTGGGGGTCGGGTCGGGGAGCTTCATGCTCTCCTCCGGCGCAGGGGCTTCTGCTCTTTTGGTCGTGGTGATAGTTTTGTTCGCTTGCAGCCATCTCCTTCTTTTCTGGCAAAGAATGAGACTACTGCGTTCCGGAGGGGTCCGTGGGTGGTTGATGCTTGGTTGGTCAGGCCGGGAGTGCATCGTGTTTTGTGTCCGGTTGCGGCGCTTCGCCGTTATTTGCGCGCCATGGCTTCTGTGTCCGGGGACGCGCTTTGGGTTGATCCGGGTTCCCTTCTACCCTGTTCGCGGGTGCGGGTCTCTTAGGTCGTCCGCAGGGTTATTAAATGCAGCCCATTGTCTCGGCTTCGAGTTGAGGAGTGAGCGACGACCGCCTCCCGGGTAAGTCCCTCTCTTTTTTCCGTCTGTGGGTAGTTAGCTCCGGGGAACCGACGGAGCTCCCCCCAGAAAAACCAGCGTTGAATGTAATGAAACGCCATTTTCTGGGTGAGTCCCGGAGGCTCCCCGGCATCCCTCCCTCCCTCCGGTCGGCGGTTTTTTCGCGTTTTTGACATCCAGCCTCAAGAACTGAGATGTGGGTAGCCGGCGCGGAGGGTCTGGGGCTCCCCCTTCCCCCTCCCGGGGAGGGGGGAGCTGCGCAGACAGCGGCGGCAGCGTGTGACGTCACACTAGTTTGCTCGTTTTTCTTTTGGGAGTTCTATCCACTAGTTCGGCTTTTGGTAGCAATTTTAACCAGAATAGGGGTTTGTTTTGGGGCGCTTACCTTTCTGGGTGCCTGTCCCGGTCGATGGCAGACATAGAATGCTTGCAACCACACGGGGGCTTCTATAGGCCATTGCTCCCCGTGCCTCTCTGAGGGGGCCCGGTTCTGGCCGTGGTTCCTGGTAGGCCTAAGAACTCCATACACATGACTGATGCCAAAGTCTGACATTAACATATCAGCCTGGGATAGCTCCGGGGAGCCTCCGGGACTCACCCAGAAAATGGCGTTTCATTACATTCAACGCTGGTTTTTTGAATTCCACAGAACGGTTGTGTGGTAGCCTAGGGTCCAGATCAACTAAGTAAACATCTTGCACTGACTGGACACCCAGCTGGATCTCTTCACGATTGAGGTGAGTGTGACTTTGTGATAGGGGCCGTGATTTTTTTTTTTTTTTTTTTTTTTTTTTTTTTTTTTTTTTTTTTTTTTTTTTTACTTTGGCCAGGGGATAGATTAATTAGTGATGGCGGCTAAATTGCAGGAACTGGCAAATGATCCTTCAGTGGTAGAGATTAAGAAACTCACCAAATCTAATTTAGTGTTGTTAGGCAATGAATTTGGCCTCGAGTTAAATGACACTTATAAAAAGTGGACCTTGTGAATGAAATATTACAACATTGCATAGACCAAGAACTATTTCCAAGTGATTCACCATTATGCCAGCCTAGCCAAGCTGAAAGTGCAGCTCATAGGGACAGAGAGGTAGCACCAGAATTAGCAAAAATAAGACTAGAGTAGCAAAGACTCAAAACCGAGGAGGCTAAATTTAGAGAATATACCACTGTACAGTACTACCACATGCCGGTGATTCAAACCCCAGGCATTATGATAAAATGCATAACTTGCCTGAATTTTCAGAGTCAAACCCTGAAAGTTTTTCAACCATTTTCAGAGATTGGCCATGTCCATGAACTGGCCAAAGGAAGAGTGGGTGAAAATCCTACAGGGGAAGACATAGGGGTAAGGCCCAAGATATTTTAATAAATATGCCTGACAACGAGTGTTTTGAATATAGTAAAGTCAGGGAACGGATTTGAGGGCATATGAAATTACACCTGAAGCTCACCGCCAAGCTTATCGCAACCTTAGGCCTACTCACAACCAACCTCTCACTGAATTTGCTAATGACCAAATAAGATTGTTTGACAAATGGATTTGCTCGGCTAAAGCCAAAACATACGAGGCACTTAATTTAATAAAATTTAGTTTTAGCGGAGAATTTTATAGATAATATGCCAGAGCCTGTAGCACGGTACTTTAGAGGAAGGACAGAGGTAGATTCAAATATTATGGATTTGGCCAAGATGGCAGAAAACTACCAGTTGGCGGGCAAAAGACCCAATAAAAATAATTATAGCCCACATAGTAACAAAACTTACACCCACAGCCAGTCCAGACCAGCCCATTCTAACCCTATAACTAATGCACCTTCTGTTTCAGACATAACTAACCCTGTTAAATTGTCTAGCTCCACAGCACCTAAGGGTGAACCAAAGGGCAATCCTGTTAGTAATGTCTTCTCCCCGACGAGTCTGTGGTCACTGTAAACGTGCAAACCACATTACCAGCAGTTGTTGGCAACTGTACCAAGGAAAAAGACCCAATGCTCTTGTTGTGACACAAGGCTGGAGGCATTCTGAAGGGTTAGGGAGTAAGACCTCCATCCCACAGTTGTTGGAGATCCAACCACGGGTCGTGGCTGGACCTGCTTACCCCATTCTTATTGAAGGGGAGACTTTTGTTGTCTGAGGGTTCTTCCTGGAAGGACGTGGTGATCGTCCGAGACACCGGTGCCATCCAGACTTTAATCTTGGAAACTGTGTTGCAAGGTGCCAACACTCTCGACACTGGAGAGGTAGTACTGGTCGAGGGTGTCACTAGAGATACTCGAGCAGGGCCCATCCATAAGGTTACCCTGGAATCTGATTTCCACAAGGGTGTTTGTACAGTCGGAGTCACTTCTTACCTACCTTTCCCTATTTTTTTTAAATATATACAAGAGTTGTTACATTCTTGTACAGCCACTAGTATGCGTAGCGTTTCAGGCAGGTTCCTGTAATACGATCCCCGCTGCGTTGAATCGTTGATGTAATATTGGGTAATGGTTCAGCAGGGGATAAGGTAGGAGACTCCAGACTGCCTATTATGTTGCCTACCCCTAAGGTTTCCCTGGATCTACCCACCGCAGAGGATAATGTTGTGTACCCTGCATGCGCGGTGACCAGGTCTATTGGACTTAAATGTAAGGGCAACCCTGTGATTGCCAAGGTGGTAAATCCCGAGGACACAAGGAACTTTCCGAGTGGTGAAAGCCAAGTGGACTTTGCGGACACGTTCATGGCCCGACTCGATGACGAGGCAGAGGACATTGGAGAGAGCCTACCATCGCCTCCTACCGAGAGTAGTGAGGAGGTGGAGGAGAACACAGTTGAGCCTCGGCCAATGGCATCTGACCAAGGCCTGAACGACTCCTTGAGTGATTTACAGAAAGCTGACCCCAGTCTTGCAGAATGTCACGATGTAGCTCTCTCTAAGGAGGAGATTGTAGATGCAGCAACTGGGTACTACTACAATGATCAGATTTTGATGAGAAAATGGAGACCACAGAGTGCTCCCTTGTCAAATAAGTGGGAGGTAGTCCACCAGGTTATAATGCCTACCTGCTATAGGGAGAGAGTTGTGGCAGCTGCTCATGATGATCCTATGGGGGGACATCAAGGCATTAATATTACTTATCACAAAATTTTCATATATTTCTTTTGGTCCAAGCTGAAAAGCGATGTGGCAAAATTTTGTAACTCGTGTATTCCTTGTCAGCTTGTTGGAAAACCAAACCAGACACCACCTAAAGCTCCTCTAAGGCCTATTGTCGTGCCGGAGGAACCATTTTCTCATATGGTTATGGACTGTATTGATCCATTACCTAGAACTAAGTCTGGGAATATTTACTTAATCACGATGATGTATATCACGACCTGTTGCCCAGAAGCTTTTGCTGTAAGGAACATCCAAGCAAAGACTGTTGTTGCTCGTATGTTGCAATTTTTTCTACTTTTGGACTGCCTCGGGTCGTGCAAACTGACAATGGTACTAATTTTAAGTCCGATATTTTTTAACAATTGTGTAAGGACCATGGAATAACTCATAAAGTTTCCAGCCCATACCATCCACAGAGTCAGGGAGTAATTGAGCGGTTCCATCAAACGCTCAAGCAGATGCTGAAGACATCGTGCGAAAGTGCCCACAACTTCTGGGATGAGAACCTGCCTTATGTTTTGTTTGCTGCTCGAGAGGGGTTACAAAGTTCACTGTGTTGTTCTCCATTTGAGTTAGTCTTTGGCCATAAAGTTCGTGGACCCTTGCAAATTGTTATACGTTTATGGACTGTTATGGGGGATCTAGAGTTTTATGGAGAAGGGTCAGCTGTTAGAATCAGGATGTATCAATTAATGGAGATCATATAGGTCCGGCCCCTAATAAAAATATAAAACAATATAACTTAGTGGCTTCAAGGAAATGTCAGCCTAGAGGTAGATCATTGATCTCCTACACAGGAAGAATGGATACTCCTTTAAAACTAACTTACTTATTTATTGACCTCTCTTAACTACCCCCCATATACATTAACAACAATAACAATAATTACTTTACCACCCTATCTTACGTTAAAAGCCTTGGTCCACATAGACAGGATACAAGGTTTTATAATTAGGACAAGCTAGGGTAAAGTCTACTACGTAAGGGGCACTAGCAAGGACTCTAGGTAGCTTAATGGTACCACTTGAGCACACGGGGTTCACTGAGACCCCTTAGAGTAACTTAGCAATATAAACACTAGCGTAACATATACATATTACTGCACACTTACGCCAGAAAACGAACATGCAGCACGATACTTAGCTTTGTAAACTAGACACAGGATAAGGTAAGGGAAAGAGAGAAGGAGGAGGAGAATCCAGCAGAGTCCCACAGGTAGGTCTCTACACCACACAGCCCGAACAGAGAAGAACGAAGGAGCCTCCAGTCTCAGCTCTCTCCAGCTGTTGCCGGGGAGACAACAGCTGATCGTGCCGCTTGTAAACATTACAAATCTTCACCGACGTAAAAACTGGTTACTTTAATAGTTCTAAGAATAGTTAATAATTACTACATTGTTATACTTAATTCACAACAAGCTCAAGAGTCTGAATGCTCTGTGAGAAACAAGATTCGTCACACGTCTGGCAAGAAAGATAGGAACAAAGGCGCATCAACAAGTGCAACAAATAATGTAAAGTAAATTATTTATAGCTCAATTTGACCTCTGGTTTCCACTGAGGAACCCAGGGTCATAACACTCCTCGCCCCTTCAGAGAAAAAAAATGTGGCTTCTAGAATAGTAGTCATATTCTTTTGTAAGAGTATACAGAGAATAAATAGGAAAATCTATGCCATAAAAGAAAATCAACCAAAAACAAAAAATTCTCTGCAAGAAAAAACACAAAGGAATTCACTGAAAGAAAAGGCACATACAAAAAAATGGGAAAGTAATAAATTTGACACAGAATATTTAATGTCACAGGAGAACCTAAAAAAAATAACTAAAGCATGACAGTTGGTATATGGCATCCTGGGACTCGGATGAATGCTACTCAGGTAACCGGGACAGAGCGTCGGCTATCACGTTGAGCCGGCCCGGTAGGTGGGTAATGGAAAGATTGAAGCCCTGTAGATACAATGCCCACCTGAGGATGCGTTTATTTTTTGCCTTCATCTGGTTTATGAACACTAGTGGGTTATGGTCCGTGTACACTTCAACTATATTACCTGTGAGGTATACTTCAAACTTTTTGCATGTTAACACTAGCGCCAATGCCTCTTTTTCTACCACTGAATAATTGCGTTGCGCCTTGTCAAATTTCACAGAGTAATAGTATACTGAGTGGTCCACTTGATCATCCCCAGTTTGCAACAACACTGCACCAGCGCCCAAGTCAGACGCGTCAACATGAATTTTAAACGATCGGTCGAACCTTGGACTAGCGAGCACTGGGGCGGAAGCTAAGATCAATTTCAAATTTTTAAACGCCTGTGCACAGTCTGATGACCACATAAATTTAACGGCCTTTCACAACAAGTCTGTGAGAGGAGTGGCAACACTGGAAAAGTTCTGACAAAAATGTCGATAGTACGCACACATACCGATAAACCTTTGAATGTCCTTTTTAGACTTTAGCACGGGATACTCCAGGATGGCACTGATTTTATCTTGTCGAGGTAACACTTTTCCTTGGCCTACTTCATAACCGAGGTACGTCACTGTGCCTTGGCCAAAATGACACTTTTTTGTATTATTTTTTGTATTTATTTATTTTGATTTTTTGTATTCATATCAACACATATCAACGCCCTCACACTGTTGAGTGCACGCTACGCTCCTCACTCTAAGCTGTATTTCAGCCCTCATACTACCGCCAGATGATGTAGACCACCACCCACAGGTAGCTAAGTACATGGAGTCCAAGCATGTTACAGCACAATCGAGGTAACCAACCCAAATCAACTCTTTCCATCTCAACAAATTTCAAAACAATCCTCTACAGCTGTGAGAGCCAGTGCATGCTGCCGCCTCTGCCCGCCACCGCGCTGCCTGACGCAAGTTTCAGACACAACATATACTCCAGCCCATTCATGGCCTATCATGTCTCCCAGGAACAAAACTGTGCAGGTAAATAAGAGCAACAAAGCCCCTAACAAGGCATCTATCCCGACTAACACCAACAGACATCGTATTTCTCCCTCTGGAAGCTCTGGGGCCTGTGGCGGCGGTGCTGCCCTCCCCTCCACCCCATTGAGCCAGGGAGTGGTGTCCTCTCAATCCTCTCCTATTACCATGCTTACATCCCAGTTTACGCAATTCAAGCGAGCTTCCGGTCCCTCACCGGATTTCCCTAACTGAACTGAGAATCAGTGGTTCAAAAAGTTGTTCCTAGTCCTTGAGTCTCAAAATGCTATCATCTTGAGTCTTCAAAATGAGAATCTAGCAAACCGCGCGAATCTCCATCATCAACAACAAGAAATAACCCTCCCCCGTGAGGAAATTAGAAACTTTAAGGCTAGCCAAGATCAACTCCAGCATGGCTTGAATGATCTCCGTGAGGAAAACAATCTTCTGAAAACTGATGAAGCCATAAAAAAACAAGAGGGAGCTCTCAGCAGAATGACTGCATGTATCAATACTTTATCCGCCCATCGTTCCGTCACCCAGGATGAACAAGATCAGCAAAAGCTGCTTGACTCTGTAGTTGTGTCGTCCCAAGCTATTCCAGTGGAAAGCGAAGGTGAAAAGTGTATTGAAATTGATCAGGATCTCTTTAAAAAAAGAATTGCAGGTCTCTATAAACAAATCAGACATTATTGCTGCCTACAGAGTAGGCAAAAAGAACCCATCAGGATAAAACCAGCGGAAAATTCGCCTGAAATTGGCCTCCCAGTCCACGAAATCGCATCTTGTCTGGACAGCTGCATCCCAACGAAAGGGAATCTACATCAACGAGTGCTTGACTAGAAAAAGACAGCAACTCCTCTGCCGCCTGCGTCAAATCCGTCATCAAAACCCAGATGCGATTCATTAGTGCTTCGTTAGAGATGGCTTGATCAAAGTGAGAAAGACTTCAGAAGGAAAAATGTTTACAATTGCTAATGAGGATAACCTCAACTCTTTCCTCACCCAATGTGGTTTGTCTCACTCTATTATCACTCCCAGTGAGTCAACATAAATAACCCCCTTGTCACCTAGTGCGGGCTAGGTATCCTTATGTCTCTTTGTTTCACTTTTTAAATTAATTTTCAATTTTCTTTTTACTAGTCATTTATTGGACTTAATTAACTGAGTGCTTTAATATTTCCTTAGGTCTTATTAATTATACGATCATAAATAACTAAACTACTTATAGTTAATTATCTTTAGCTTAAATTTGCCTATGCTTATTATTCAATTTTTTTCTTTAATTTCATTAATTACCTAGGTTGCCTAGCCTCGCCATACTCCCTTACTCCATTGTACCCCTGGCTTTGCCTGTGTCTCAATAATGCAAATTTTACTTTCAGTGTACCTGTGAGTACCTGTAAGCCCCTTGTAAGCTACCTCATTTTTTCTTTTTTTGTTCATTTTGTGTTTGTTTTGTATAGTCTTGTTTATATATTTTCCCCCTTTTATATCAAACTTCTATTTTGTAATTTCCCATTCTTGCCTTGTTTTCCTGCAACCAGCCTTTTTATGCAGACAAGTATAGACCCAGAACTTAACCTCTTATCCACTATCCATGACAATCATCACTTTAATGATCAAAATTGCAGGGGGATTTAGAGTATTATGGAGAAGGGTCAGCAGTTAGAATCAGGATGTATCAATTAACGGAGATCATATAGGCCCGGCCCTCAATAAAAATATAAAACAGTATAATTTAGTGGCTTCAAGGAAATGTCAGCCTAGAGGTAGATCATTGATCTCCTACTGGTACCACTGGTACTACTACAATGATCTGATTTTGATGAGAAAATGGAGACCACATAGTGCTCCCTTGTCAAATGAGTGGGAGGTAGTCCACCAGGTTGTGTTGCCGACCTGCTATAGAGAGAGAGTTTTGACAGCTGCCCATGATGATCCTATGGGGGGGGACATCAAGGCATTAATATTACTTATCAAAAAATTTTCAAACATTTTTTTTTGGTCCAAGCTGAAAAGCGATGCGGCAAAAATTTGTAATTCATGTATTGCTTGTCAGCTTGTTGGGAAACCAAACCAGACACCTCCTAAAGCTCCTCTAAGACCTATTGTCGTGCCGGAGGAACCATTTTCTCATGTGGTAATGGACTGTGTTGGTCTATTACCTAGAACTAAGTCTGGTAATATTTACCTAATCACAATGATGTGTATCACGACCTGTTGCCCAGAAGCTTTTACTGTAAGGAACATCCGACCAAAACTGTTGTTGCTCGTATGTTGCATTTTTTTTCTACGTTTGGAAAGCCTCGGGTCGTGCATACTGACAATGGTACTAATTTTAAGTCTGATATTTTTTAACAATTCTGTAAGGACCATGGAATAACTCATAAGGTTTCCAGCCCATACCATCCACAGAGTCAGGGGGGAAATTGAGCAGTTCCATCTAACTCTGAAGCAGATGCTGAAGACATCGTGCGAAAGTGCCCACAACTTCTGGGATGAGAACCTGCCTTATGTTTTTTTGCTGCTCGAGAGGGGGTTACAAAGTTCACTGGGTTGTTCTCCTTTTGAGTTAGTCTTTGGCCATAAAGTTCGTGGACCCTTGCAAATGTTACATTAGAATCTGTTAGTGAACGTAACGTTGGCCGAAGGTTCGACTTTCTTTGCGCAACACCACCAGAGACTCAAGGACTGCAAGGCTGCTGCACTAAAGTATCTTGGGAAGGCCCAAGAAAATATGAAAGAACGACACGATGCTAAGGCTAAGTTACGGGTATTTCAGCCTGGTGACCCTGTCCTGGTATTAAAGCCTCGACTAGGGAACACCATGTCCCAAAAGTACGAAGGGCCCCTATATTGTGACAGAAAAGGCTGGGGACCTCACGTACAAAGTAAGGCACTCTGAGAAGCGTAACCAGGTGATGCTTGTACACTTGAACCGGCTGAAGAAGTTCCAGGGCCCCAGGCCCATTGCACTAACCAATGTTTCCTTTTCCAGTGAGGGAGGGGATGATTGTTCTGGGGACCCAACTAATCTCATTCTCAATAATTCTAGTTCTGTGAATGCTGTGGAGGAGGGACTGTCCCATTTGCAGATGGCCCAACGTGAAGAGGTGCAGTCGTTGCTTGACGAATCCTCCAGTCTGTTCGGGGAGGTTCCGACCCAGACTGATGCCATTTACCATGATGTCAAGTTGACGGACTACACCCCCATTCACCTTCAACCCTATCGGATGAGTCCAGAAAAGAAGCTGCACAGACTATCGGCAGCTCAACAAGGTGACCATGGTGGATGCCTATCCACTGCCCATTCTCGAAGACTGCATCGACGAGATCGGAAACGCCACATACGTCTCGAAATTCGACCTCTCAAGGGGTTATTATCAGATTCCGCTCACTGAACATGCCAAACAACTAACTGCGTTCGTAACACCCGATGGTGTCTTTGAATATCAAGTGTTACCGTTCGGCTTGCGTAATGCCCCTGCCACATTCCAGAGGCTAATGAACTCTCTGCTTGCTAATGTGCCAAATTGTCGGGCGTATTTAGATGACATTGTGCTCTTTGATAGTAATAGGGCTGACCACATAGCTAGGTTATGCCAGTTGTTCACAGTTTTGAAAAATGCATATCTAACCTTAAATAAATAAATAAATAAATAAATAAATAAATAAATAAATAAATAAATAAATAAATGTTTATTTTTATAAAATAAAATGTTTATTCAAGTAAGGTACATACATTCAAGAGATTTTACAGAATTGGATCAATTTATAGATAGAGCTAGTACATAAATTGCCTAAAGCCACTATTACGCAAAGCATTTCGGGCAGGAAAAACATTAATGACTGGAACAACATGTGGCACCAAGAGCCTCATGTTCACGTGCCTCTACCTCACGTGCACGTGCCTCTACCTCACGTGCACGTGCCTCTACCTCACGTGCACGTGTCTCTACCTCACGTGCACGTGCCTCTACCTCACGTGCAAGTGCCTCTACCTCACGTGCAGGTAGCGGCCGTACTGTACGTAAATGGGCTTTAGCTCCTGGTCCTCGCCGTAGTGCCTCTGCTGCGTCCCCTTTTGCATCCCCTGCGTCTCGCAGGACACCAGGTGTACTAGTGTGGAGTGATGGTGATGGTTTTATTCCTCAAATTCCTGCATTTGACGATAAAGACGTTGGGATTACAGATCTTTTCCCTGATAATGGTGATGATATGAGTGAATGTGATTATTTTACCGCATTCTATGATGAGCCACTCATGGAATATATTGTACACCAAACGAACCTTCATGCGGCTCATCTTATTAGAAAAGAGATAACAGAATTTTCACGCTTGCAACGTTGGAAAAACACCAATATAGGTGAAATGTATGTGTTTCTTGCAATATGTATGTTGATGAAACACTGTGTCAAACACGCTCTCACAGATTACTGGAGCAAAGATCTGACTATTCCAACACCTTTCTTCGGGAAATATATGTCCAGAGACATATATTTCCCGAAGTAAATATGCCGTATCATATCGCACCAGCTTCTGTGCTGGTACGTACCAGCACAGAAGCTGGTGATTGACGAATCCCTTATACTATTCAAAGGACGTGTTTCATTCAAACAGTATATTCCCTCAAAACGAAACAGATTTGGCTTGAAATTCTTTGTACTGTGTGACTGTGAAACAGGATACGTGTTACACATGATTCTGTATTCAGCTAGCGATGTAGACATTCCCGGTAACGACGAACATGGATTCTCTGGTAGTGTGGTGAAGTCACTGATGGCACCATGGATGAACAAGGGCCACATCCTATACACAGATAATTACTATACAAGTCCATTGCTAGCTAAGTTCTTGAGTGAAAATAGAACCGGATTGGTTGGCACAGTAAAGCCACAAAGAAGGGAAATGCCAGTGTTTGAAGGTGGACTTGCAGTTGGTGAGTGCCAGGTACGGAAATGTGACGAAATTCTCTCAGTACGGTGGAAAGACAAGAGAGAAGTGAACCTGCTGACAACCGTTCATGATGGTACAATGTTGAACAGTGGCAAGGTGCACCGTGTAACGAGAGAACCAGTATATAAGCCAGATTGTGTTCTTGACTACAATATCAACATGCGTTTGATTGATAAGGCTGACATGATGATTGGCACTATCGAGTGTGTGCGGAAAACATTGAGGTGGACGAAAAAAGTGTTTTTCCATCTTGTTGACATGAGCATGTTGAACTGCTATAATTTGTACCTGGTGAAAACTGGACGTAAACCTATTTTCCGTTCATTTGCTTTTACACTTGCAACACAATTATTAGCAAAGTTTTGTCAAGAAGTCCCTGCCATACGAAGACCAATCATGAACCCAGTGTTGCAGCATGATGCAACACCCAGGCTCGCTCACGTAGATGCCTTTCAGCAGCACAGACTAAAATATTTGCCAGCAGGTGGAAAGCGTGCAATAGGCCAACGTGCATGCGTAGTATGTAAAACAACAAAACGAAGAGAGCAAAAACGTAAAATGGTGCAAACATGGTGTGAAGGGTGTGGAGTTGCATTGTGTGCTGTCGACTGCTTCAACGACTACCACATACTCCAAGACTTCTAAATGTGCAATAATAGTGCAAAAACCTGTACATAGTGCGTGCTAGTGTGTACATATAAAATAATGAGCATTGTGATTACTGTACATAATATAACGCCATAATGGAAAACGTTGTGTGCGCATGTGTATACTCGATGTGTGCAACATATATTGACAAA
>WNGS01163947.1:27121357-27132813 GCA_020271785.1 Procambarus virginalis
GGTGTGTTGCATGTGTTGGCTGTGAATATAGGAAACATATGCATACATAGACGCGATAAGCACATAATTATTGGGATCGTCCCAAAATTCTCCAAATGTACTCACTAGACAAACCCGTCCTCGCAAATTTAATAAGTCAATATTGACTTATTAAATATGTGCATAGGTGACATATTTAACATAATAGTTTCCTTGAAAATCTTCATAGAAACAAACCGACCTTACCTAACCTTGTTAGTATGTTAAGACAAGCATCTTATTGCTTCGTAATTACAATTATACCTAACCTATACCTATAATAGGTTAAGTAACAATTGTAATTACGAAGCTATAAGATGCTTATTTTAACATACTAACAAGGTTAGGTAAGGTCGGTGTTTTCTATGAAGATTTTCAAGGGAAACTATTATGTTAAATATGTCACCTATGCACGCAACTAATAAGTCAATATTGACTTATTAAATTTTGCGAGGACGGTGCACTAGAAAGGAGAGATACCAAATATATACACGTGGAAAATACTGGAGGGGCCAGGTCCCAAATCTACACAGTAAAATAACAACGTACTGGAGTGAACGATATGGAAGAAAATACAGAATAGAACTAGTGAAGGGTTTGGGGAGTAGGAGAACTCCCAGAACCCTATCAAGCAGGTAGGCGTTGCGTGGTGTGTGACAGTGCCAGCGACGGCAGTGCCAGCAACGGCAGTGCCAGCGACGGCAGTGCCAGCAACGGCAGTGCTAGCAACGGCATTGCCAGCAAGGTTAGTGCCACCAACGACAGGGCCAGCAATGGTAGTGCCACCAACGACAGTGCCAGCAATGCTAGTGCCACCAACGACAGTGCCAGCAATGCTAGTGCCACCAACGACCGTGCCAGCATGAGTGCCAGCAGCAACAAGAGGCTCGGCGGGCCCATGACCCCAACTCTAGCCCATCCCTCCGGCTGCCTGGGACGTGATGCCTCATTAATGAGGGTGTGTGGGGCATGTGAGGTCACGAGCGTACCCACCCCCCCCCCTGGGCATTATGGGGCATCACGAGCCCTCTGCCTCTCTCCCTCGCTTACACTCCTCCCTGACCCAGGTGGCTCCCCTCACACCTGCTGACCCAGGTGGCTCCCCTCACACCTGCTGACCCAGGTGGCTCCCCTCACACCTGCTGACCCAGGTGGCTCCCCCTCACACCTGCTGACCCAGGTGGCTCCCCCTCACACCTGCTGACCCAAGTGGCTCCCCTCACACCTGCTGACCCAGGTGGCTCCCCCTCACACCTGCTGACCCAGGTGGCTCCCCCTCACACCTGCTGACCCAGGTGGCTCCCCTCACACCTGGCCCAGGTGGCTCCCCTCACACCTGCTGACCCAAGTGGCTCCCCTCACACCTGACCTAAGTGGCTCCCCTCACACCTGCTGACCCAAGTGGCTCCCCTCACACCTGCTGACCCAAGTGGCTCCCCTCACACCTGCTGACCAGGGTGGTTCTTAGGAGTTAGGTTTGGTGTTATGTCAAGCCCCAGGTGTTTTTCACTTGTTATAGGGAGGTAGTTCCCCTTCATCGTGGACTGTCCTTTTGGTCTCCTAGCTGACGCATGTTTCCATTTCAATCGCCTTACACTTGCTGGTGTTGAATTCCAGTAGCCATTTCTCTGAGAAACTGTGCTACCTGTTTAACTTGTCCTGGAGAATATGACAATCCTCATCTGCCACAACTCTTCTCATTAATTTTGCATTGTCTGCAATCATTGATATATATGGCACAACTCCTGTAGATAGGTCGTTCACAAGAATGAGAAATAGCACAGCAGCACCGATCCTTGAGGTGTTCCCGTTGAAAAGCAGAGGTGCAATAAGTTTTTATGAGAGAGAACTATCAACATCAAAAGCCTAAGACTGTTGAACACACTCCCGCTACACATAAGGGGCATAACTGGCCGACCCCTCACAGTGCCGACCTCCTTAAGAGAGAACTCGATAAACACCTCCAAAGGATACCTGTTCAACCAGGCTGTGACTCATACGTCCAACAGCCTGGTTGACCATATACCCAGAGGCTTGGTATATGATTCCCGGCCGCGGGGACATTGATCCTTGGAATCATCACAAGAAAACGCAAGGTAATACTTGTTATGCTTAGCCATTCCTACTTCTCGCCTCTCACTATTTTTCTCTGACTTCTTCCTGTTAGGTAATTCTTTACCCATGTTAGTGCTTGGGGAGTAGGAGGACTCCCAGACCCTCATCTAGCAGGTAGTGCTTTTCCACTTACTTCCGTCTGCCTCTCGTGTTTGTGTAATGATCTCTTTGTGAGTCCTGTATCACAGGTGTTTTGTCAGTCCGTAAATATGCAATCTGTGCCAACCTTGTCTGTCCTGCATTATTTTTGTCACTTTATCATGGGACTCTAGTAGGTTCGTCAGGCACGATTTCCCTTCCCTGAAGCCAAGTTGCTGTTTGTTAACGTACCTTAGTCTCTGCGGGTCTGTTGCTAGTCTTATTCGCTGATGTTGTGTACACAGACTTTGCAAAGGCATTCAGTAAATGTGACCATGGAATGATAGCCCCTAAAATGAGATCAATAGGAATAACGGTTAAAGTGGGGCGTTGGATTTTAAAATTTTTGTTAAACAGAATGTAGAGAGTGACGGTTAATCAAATATGGTCTATCCCAAGTGCAGTGAAAAGCTCTGTGCTCACAAGTACTCAGTGAATAGCTCACAAGTCGAGCCTGGCCTCGTGCCGGGCTTGGGGAGTAGAAGAACTCCCAGAACCCCATCAACCAGGTATCAGCCAGGTACCTCAGGGCACAGTCCTTGCACCGCTGCTGTTTCTCATTCTTATCTTGGATATAGACAAAAATACAAGTCACAGATTCGTGTCATTCTTTGCTGATGATACACGAAAATCAACATGAAAATTGCCTTTGTAGAAGACACTGAAAATCTGCAGGCAGATATTAATAACTTCTTAGATTGGGCAACTTAAAATAATATGATGTTTAACGGTGACAAGTTCCAGGTACTGAGGTGTGGTGGACACGAGGAAATTAAACGAAATCGACTTCAGAATGGTCCAGGAGGGACCGAAACGTCGTCGTCCCTTCACCTTCTAGTGTGTGGTCTGGTCAACAAGTTAAAGGAAACACAGGGTACAGGACACAATCGGACCTTCTCATAGAAGGAAAGCAACATGTAAAAGATCTGGGAATTATGATGTCTGACGACCTGACATTTAGTGAACCTAACCGAGCAAATATAGCGGCGGCGGCCAGGAAAATGATAAGATGGATTATGTGAACGTTCAAATCCAGAGACCCCACAGCAAGGCTAATACTGTTTAAATCACTGGTGCTGTCCCGTCGTGAGTATTGCTCGGTACTCACTTCCCCTTTCAGAGCGGGAGAGATCTCTTAAATAGAGGGAATACAACTAGAAAAAAAATTGAAGTGTTTCCGGGGCTTAGCGTCCCCGCGGCTCGGTCGTTGATCAGGCCTCCTGGTTGCTGGACTGGTCAACCAGGCTGTTTGACGCGGCTGCTCACAGCCTGACGTTTGAATCACAGCCTGGTTGATCAGGTATCCTTTGGCGATGCTTATCAAGTTCTCTCTTGAACACTGTGAGGGGTCGGCCAGTTATGTCCCTTATGTGTAGTGGAAGCGTGTTGAACAGTCTCGGGCCTCTGATGTTGATAGAGTTCTCTCTCAGAGTACCTGTTGCACCTTTGCTTTTCAACGGGGGTATTCTGCACATCCTGCCATGTCTTCTAGTTTCATGTGATGTTATTTCTGTGTGCAGGTTTGGGACCAGCCCCTTTAATATTTTCCACGTATAAATTATTATGTATCTCTCCCGCCTGCGCTCAAGAAAATACAGATTTAGGCTTTTTAGTCGGTCCCAATAGTTTAGATGTTTTACTGAGTGGATTCTAACAGTAAAGGATCTCTGCACGCTCTCCAGGTCAGCATTTCTCTAGCTTTGAAAGGGGCTGTCATTGTGCAGCAGTACTCCACTCTAGAGAGCACAAGCGTTTTGAAAAGTATCATCATCGGTATAGCATCTCTAATGTGAAAATTTCCTGTTATCCAACCTGTCATTTTTCTTGCAGTTGTGACGGCTACTTTATTGTGTTCTTTAAAGGTAAGGTCTTCCGACATGAGTACACCCGGATCCTTTACATTGCCTTTTCGTTCTATGTTATGATTTGCCTGAGTTTTGTACGTGGTTTCCGTTTTTATATTTCATTTTTTCCGCAGCGCATGAGCTGGAACTTATCTTCGTTAAACACAATATTATTTTCTGTAGCCCATAGAAAGACCTGCTCTGCATCTGACTGGAGGTTTGTCGTGTCCTCTATGTTGCCAACTCTCATGAAAATCTTAGTGTCATCTGCAAAGGATGATGCAGTACTATAAATTGTGTTCTTGTCTATGTCTGATATGAGAATGAGAAAAAGTACTGGAACAAGCACAGTACCCTGGGGGACTGAGCTCTTCACGGTTGATGGTCCGGATTTTATTTTGTTGACTATTACACATTGGGTTCTGTTAGTCAGGAAATTGTAGATCCATCTGCCTATTTTTCCGGTAATTCCTTTTGAATGCATTTCATGTGCAATAACATCATGGTCACATTTGTCAAAGGCTTTTGCAAAATCTGTGCAAAATACATCAGCGTTTTGTCCGTCTAACATGGCACATAGTGGTCCAGCAACTGTGACAGGCAAGAGCGCCCTGTTCTGAAACCATGTTGTCCGGGTTATGGAGATGCTGTGTTTCCATGTATTTTGTGATCTTATTTCTTAGCACTCAAAGATTTTTATGATGTACATGTTAGTGCTATCGGTCTGTAATTTTTTGCCTCTGCCTTATTACTTCCTTTATGGAGTGGTGCTATCTCTGCTGTTTTTAGTATGTCAGGGATAACGCCAGTATCTAGGCTTTGTCTCCAAAAAATGTGAAGTGCCTGCGATAACGTTTTTTTTTTACAGTTCTTGATGAATATAGAATTCCAAGAATCGGGTCTTGGTGCAGAGTGCATAGGCATACTGTCTATGGTTTCTTCAAAATCCAGTGGGGATAGGGTGACGTCTGATATATGATTTGATGTTGGTATCATATCCATGAAAAATTCATTTGGGTTATCAATCTTTAGTGTGTTTAGTGGCTCGCTGAAAACAGAGTCGTACTGCTTCCTCAGTAACTCGCTCATTTCTTTGTTGTCATCGGTGAAAGTTCCATCTCCTTTTCGCAGGGGCCCGATACTAGATGTGGTTTTTGATCTTGATTATGCATAGGCGAAAAATATTTCGGATTTCTCTCTATTTCACTGATGGCCTTTTGCTCTCTTTGCCTCTCCTGGGTTTTGTATGATCTTGTAGCTTGAGTTCAATTCTTTCTATTTCTCTACCTAACCTTCTTCACTGTTCTTGAGATAGGGTGCGACTCTCAAGTTGTTCCACGATTCGTTTTCTTCGCCTATATAGGGAACGACATTCTCGTTCCAATCTGCATCTCTTCCACTTTTTTCTTAGGGGTATGCGGTTTGAACAAATTTCTAGTGCTACTGAGCTTATTTTTTCCAGGCACTGGTTCAGGTTTGCATTTTCTAGCTGTTCTTCCCAGTTTATTTCTGTGAAGTCTTGCTTTACTTGCTCCCAGTTTATCTGTTTATTATTGAAGTTGAATTTGCTGAAATCTCCTCCACCGGGAATCTGGACTGGTTTTGAAGGTCTATTCCCCATGCTTGTCAGAACTTCAATTAAGTTGTGATCTGAGTAACAGGTATTTGTAATCATTATGTTCCTGATCAATTCATCATTATTAGTGAAAATGAGGTCCAGCGTGTTCTCCTTCCTAGTTGGTTCTACTATTTGCTTGTTTAAGGCAAACCTGTCGCACATCCGTAACAGGTCATTTACACGTACCTGTTCATTTAGGCTACTCCCTGGTGATCGTACTTTCATGTTCCATTTGTTCTTCCCGATATCCCATGGTTACAGGTAACCCATTTATAGTATCGACACGTTTCAGACCCTTGTTTTGTTTGTTTTCCTTTGCCAGAGACCGCACTCAGCTGTGGGGCTGCCACCGACACCACCCCTGACACAGCACTGAGCTGTGGGGCTGCCACCGACACCACCCCTGACACAGCACTCAACTGTGGGCTGCCACCGACACCACCCCTGACACAACACTGAGCTGTGGGGCTGCCACCGACACCACCCCCGACACAACACTCAACTGTGGGGCTGCCACCGACACCACCCCCGACACAACACTGAGCTTTGGGGCTGCCACCGACACCACCCCCGACACAACACTGAGCTGTGGGGCTGCCACCGACACCACCCCCGACACAGCACTCAACTGTGAGGCTGCCACTATACAGAGAACATATACGGCACGCATAGACACGATAAAACATCTAAATTATTGGGACCGTCTCAAAGCTCTCAAAATGTACTCTGGGGAAAGGAGATGAGAAAGGTATCAAATAATATATACATGGAAGATACTGGAGGGCCAGGTCCCAAATTTGCACAGTAGAATAACAACATGCTGGAGCGAAAGGTACGGAAGGAAATGCAGAATTGAACCAGTGAGGAATAGAGGTGCCATAGGCACAGAGCACTGTCTGAACATCAGAGGTCCACAGCTGTTTAACTCCCTCCCTGCAATCATCAGAAATATTGCAGAAACAAAGGTGGATGTGTTCAAGAGGCACCTTACCTTGAGGTGATTCGGGGGCTTAGCGACCCCGCGGCCCGGTCGTCGACCAGGCCTCCTCGTTGCTGGACTGGTGAACTAGGTAGGCTGTTGGACGCGGCTGCTCGCAGCCTGACGTGTGAGTCACAGCCTGGTTGATCAGGTATCCTTTGGATGTGCTTATCCAGTTCTCTCTTGAACACTGCGAGGGGTCGGCCAATTATGCCCATTATGTGTAGTGGAAGCGTGTTGAACAGTCTCGGGCCTCTGATGTTGATAAAGTTCTCTCTGAGTACCTGTTGCACCTCTGCATTTGAACGGGGGTATTCTGCACATCCTGCCATGCCTCCTGGTCTCATGTGATGTTATTTTTGTGTGCAGGTTTGGGACCAGCCCCTCTACCTCCACACAAAAATAACATCACATGAGACCAGAAGGCATGGCACCTAGATTAGTTCTTGCAAGAAGTGTCGGACCAACCAGACTGTAGTGGATATGTGGCCCTATGGGCCGCTCCAAGCAACTGCCTGTTGGACCCAGTTATCACAAGTCGAGCCTGGCTTCACTCTGGCAGTAGAAGAACTTTCAAAACCCTTTCTAGGTATGCTACAGGTATGTCTAACTCCCAGGTACCTGCTTGATGGGGTTCTGGGAGTTCTTCTACCTACTCCACAAGCCCGCCCTGTGGCCAGGCTTGATTTGTGAGTAGTCAGCCCAACAGGCTGTTGATTAAAGCGGCCCGCAGGCCCACATATCCATCACAGCCCGGTTAGTCCGGCAATTCTTGAAGAAAACTATCTAGTTTTCTCTTGAAGATGTCCACGGTTGTTCCGGCTATATTTCTTATGCTCGCTGGCAGGACGTTAAGCAACCGTGGACCTCTGATGTTTATACAGTGTTCTCTGATTGTGCCTATGGCACCCCTGCTCTTCACTGGTTCTATTCTGCATTTTCTTCCATATCGTTCACTCCAGTATGGTGTTATTTTACTGTGTAGATTTGGTACCTGGCCCTCCAGTATTTTCCATGTGTATATTATTTGATATCTTTCTCGTCTCCTTTCTAATGAGTACATTTGGAGAGCTTTGAGACGATCTAAAAATTTAGGTGCTTTATCTCGTCAATGTATGCCTTATGTGTTCTCTGTATTCCCTCTATTTCAGCAATCTCTCCTGCTCTGAAGGAGGAAGGGAGTACTGAGTAGTACTCAAGACCGGACAGCAAAAGTGACTTGAAGAGTACAACCATTGTGATGGGATCCCTGGATTTGAAAGTTCTCGTAATCCATCCTATCATTTTTCTGGCTGCCGCAATATTTGCTTAGTTATGCTCCCTAAACGTTAGGTCGTCAGACATCATTATTCCAGACATCACCCATTTACTGTTAGGTGATCAGATCCATCAGGTGAAAGAAACTCTGCCCATTTGTTTCGACTGGGAATCGAACCCAAGCCCTTAGGATTACGACATCCGAGAGCTGTCCACTCCGCCGCGAGGCCCTGTGCCTGTGTGCGCGTTGATCGTTATTTTTTTTATTTTTTGGGTAACATGGAAAACACACCTTATACCGGTGTAAATAAGGCGGGCTTATACACGCGCCGTATACGAGGGGCAGGTGAAGATGGCCACTTCAGTAAGTACATGAACCACAAGTTTAATTATTCGCGGCCACAAGACACGTGGATGCCGCCTTCACGTTCAATACCTTGTGCTTAAAATACTTGCTCGCTTCTTGAGGGTCTGGTGGCAATAGGTCGATAGCGATCACCGTCCTACAGTCCAGGTGCACTGTACTGCACCACCACCAACGAAGATAAGTTCCAGCTCATGCGCTACGGAAAAAATGAAAATATAAATGGAAACCATGTACAAAACGCAGTCAAATCATAACATAGAACGAAAAGGCAATGTACAGGATCTGGGTGTACTCATGTCGGAAGACCTTACCTTTAAAGAACACAATAAAGTAGCCGTCACAACTGCAAGAAAAATGACAGGTTGGATAACAAGAACTTTTTACACTAGAGCTAATATACCGATGATGATACTCTTCAAGACGCTTGTGCTCTCTAGAGTGGAGTACTGCTGCACAATGACAGCCCCTTTCAAAGCTGGAGAAATTGCTGACCTGGAGAGCGTGCAGAGATCCTTTACTGATAGAATCCACTCAGTAAAACATCTAAATTATTGGGACCGACTAAAGAGCCTAAATTTGTACTCCCTTGAGCGCAGGCGGGAGAGATACATAATAATTTACACGTGGAAAATAGTAGAGGGGCTGGTCCCAAACCTGCACACAGAAATAACATCACATGAGACCAGAAGACATGGCAGGATGTGCAGAATGCCCTCATTGAAGAGCAGAGGTGCAACAGGTACTCTGAGAGAGAACTATCAACATCAGAGGCCCGAGACTGTTCAACACGCTTCCACTACCCATAAGGGACATAACAGGCCGACCCCTCACAGTGTTCAAGAGAGAACTATCAACATCAGAGGCCCGAGACTGTTCAACACGCTTCCACTACACATAAGGGACATAACTGGCCGACCCCTCGCAGTGTTCAAGAGAGAATTGGATAAGCACCTCTTAGGGATACCTGATCAACCAGGCTGTGACTCATACGTCAGGCTACGAGCAGCCGCGTCCAACAGCCTGGTTGACCAGTCCAGCAACGAGAAGGCCTGGTCGACGATTGGGCCGCGGGGGCGCCAAGCCCCGAAAACACCTCAAGGTAACCTCAAGGTAAGGTAACCACCACACATCCTGTACTGCACCATCACTACCTCCAGACCATCTTGAAGTTACCTTGAGGGGGTTCCGAGGATGGATGTTCCCGCGGCCTGGCCTCTGACTGCCCTCCTTGCTGATGGAGTGGTTAATCTGGCTGTTACTTGGCACTAATCGCGGTCTGAGGAATGAATCACAGCCCGGTTGATCAGGTTGGAGGTGTTCATAAAGTTCTCTTTTGAACACTGAGAAATCAGCCAGTTATGCCCCTTATATTTAGAGTTAGAGTGTTATGTCTTGGACCCTTGATGCTGATAGAATTGTCTCAGCATTCCTCTTTCATCTCTGCTTTTTCAACTGGGCAATTTTGCACTTCCAGTCATGCCTCCTGGTCTCGTAAGGAGTTATTTATGTGTGCAAATTTATAACCAGTCCCTCTAGTATTTTCCATGTGTAAATTATTTTCTTCGCCTGCACTCTATAGAGAAGAATTTAATACTTTAAGCGGTTCCAATAATGTAGATTTATTGCATGGAGTCTGGCCTTTAAAGATCTTTGCATGTTCTCCAGCTCATTATTTCTTCAGCTTTGAATGGTGCTGTTACCGTACCAGTAAGACTGTGCCACCCTAGAGAGAACTAGTTAGTGGCTTAAAAATACCATCATTGGTATAGCATCTCGTGTTTGAAAGTTATTCATGTAGTTGTGACAGTTATTGTGTTCCCTGACACTAACGTCCTCCCCGAACCTTTCCCATCACACAAAAAAGGAACTAATAGTAAGTGAGACGAGAGAGAGAGAGAGAGAGAGAGAGAGAGGGAGAGGGAGAGGGAGAGGGAGAGGGAGAGAGGGGGAGGGAGGGAGGAAGGGAGGGAGGGAGGGAGGAAGGGAGGGAGGGAGGGAGGGAGGGAGAGAGGTGCAGAAGCCCTTGAAGCGTGTGTGTGTGTTAAGTGTTGTGAGGGAGGTGAGGGGCGTCACGCCCCGGCCTGAAGCCTCACACTGTGCACCACGGTGTAATGATAGTGGTAATGAGGCTTTACTGCCACCCAACACGGTATTAGTGCCTCACACCCTCCCTTCCCCTCCATACCCAGACCGTCCTCCAGTAATGAGAGTACTTGTATCAACTTATTCCTCACACCCTTTCTCCCTCCTCTATACCCAGCCCGTACCCCCCCCCCCCCACCATAGAAGGGAAGTTAGAAGTGGGGAATACAGAGAGTTATGAAAGCTGTCCGCCTTGCTGACACGACTTGACTTGCTTGCTCCCCCAATAATTTTCCAGTTATTGGGGGAGGGATGTCTGGTAAGTATTTCATCTGGGAATTATGTACTGTGGGGCTGGTTGATACCTGGTTGATGGGGTTCTGGGAGTTCTTCTACTCCCCAAGCCCGGCCCGAGGCCAGGCTTGACTTGTGAGAGTTAGGTCCACCAGGCTGTTGCTTGGAGCGGCCCACATACCCACCACAGCCTAGTTGGTCTGGAACGTCTTTTAGAAAACAGTCTAGTTTTCTCTTTCTAGTGGGCTGGGTTTTCATCTAGTAAATCGCGCCTTTTGGGCACCAGCTGTGGGAGTGGGGCGTCTCATCTTGGGCCACCAGCTGTGGGAGCGGGGCGTCTCATCTTGGGCCACCAGCTGTGGGAGTGCGGTGTCTCATCTTAGGCCACCAGCTGTGGGAGTGGGGTGTCTCATCTTGGGCCACCAGCTGTGGGAGTGGGGTGTCTCATCTTGGGCCACAGCTGTGGGAGCGGGGCGTCTCATCTTGGAGTAATCTTTCTAACATTGGGTCCTCTAACATTTGATGGTGTTCCACACCCTGATGCTTGGTGCTACAGTCTTGATGTTTAGTGGCTGTATGTTCAGGAGTTCGTGGAGCTCCTGGATTGTCTGATCATCTGGTGGACTGTGTTTTGCTGCTCTCCTTAGCTCCTTATTTCCCACTGCTTGTAGTTTCTGCATGTTAGTTTTCTTTAAGGTGTATAGTGGTACTGGGGGATACTCTAGGTGCGGCCGAACTAGAGCC
>WNGS01163947.1:27142337-27158056 GCA_020271785.1 Procambarus virginalis
TGGACAACAATAGCTTCAACTGTCATTATAGAGAAGACAATTATTCTTATCTCAGCACTATGCCTCGCTGCAACACCGTGCAACTTGAAGCGGATGAATATTCGGTATTATTGAAGCATTTTTGGGGAGGACGTTTTTAGCCTGGCATTTTGGGTCGTGGTGAAATGGACTTTGTGCAGCAGACTTTGTGATGGGGACTGTTCACCTGCAGCTGCTGACGCAGGTAGACTAAGACTGTTCACCAGCGGCTACTGATATACACTGGAGAAAACAGAACAACATGGCAGCTAACACTATAATTGAGAAGGCAGCCTCTGCTGCCTGTAGAAATAGATCCCACTGTCATCATGGGGGACTTCAATCACGGAAGGATAGACTGGGTGAACAAGGAACCACATGGAGGTGAGATAATGGAGAGCTAAACTATTGAGGTGGCGACAAAAAACTTTTTAAGCCAAAATGTCAGGGAACCCACTAGGATGAGGGGAAAGCGATGAACCAGCGAGACTCGACCTAGTCTTCACTCTGAATGACTCCGACATAAGGAAATTGACTTCGAGGCCCCAGTAGGAATGAGCGATCACAGTGTACTGATGTTTGAGTATCTGGTCGAAGAAGGGTTAAAGTACTCGAGAAAGGGAACTGAAAGCAAAAGGCTGGCATTCCGTAAGGGAAACTATGAGGAGATAAGAAAGTTCCTAATGGATATAACATGGGAAACAGAGCTAAGGGAAAGACGGCCCAAGACATGATGAAATACATCATGCAGAAGTGCAAGGAGGCAGCAGAAAAGTTTATCCCGGCCCAAAAAGTAAAAAATGAAATGCAGATGAGAAACCCATGGTATAATCAGAAATGTAAGCTAGCTAAGGAACTAAGTAAAAGAGCGTGGAAAAACTATAGAAATAACTGGACACTTGAGAGCTAAAAGGATTCCAGAGTGCCAGGAATGAATACGTCAGGGTGAGAAGAGAGACAGAAGGGCAATATGAAAACGACATAGCAAACAGGGGCTAAGACTCAATCTAAATTGCTGCACAGCCACATCAGGAGAAAGACAACAGTGAAGGAACAGGTAATGAAACTGAGGATAGGGGCAGACAGTCACTACAAACGACAAAGAAGTGTGTGAGGAACTCAATAAGAAATTCCAGGAAGTTCACATTAGGCAAGGAGAAGTTCCAGATAGTCTTATCTCTTCTTCCAGAGAAGAAGAGATAAGAGAGGAATAGTTAACCAGGCACCACTAGAGGAATTTGAGATTACAGTGGGGAAGTAAGGAAGCTTTTGCTAGAGTTGGATGTGACAAATGCTATAGGCCTGAAGGGATATCGCCATGGATACTAAAGGAAGGAGCAGAAGCATTGTGCCTGCCACTCCCCATGGTGTATAACAAATCACTGGTAACAGGTGAACTGCCAGCAATTTGGAAGACGGCAAACGTAGTCTCGATATACAAGAAGGAGGATAGACAGGAGGCACTGAACTACAGGCCAGTGTCCCTAACTTGCATACCATGCAAGTTATTGGATAAAATTGTGCGAAAAAAGCTAGTGGAGCATCTGGGCGAAGGAAGTTGTGACACAACACCAACATGGTTTCAGGGATGGCAAGTCATGCCTCACAGGATTAATTGAATTCTACGATCATGCAAGAAAGAGAGGGGTGGGCAGACTGCATATTTTTGGATTGCCAGAAAGCCTTTGACACAGTACCACATCAGAGACTAGTGCGAAAGCTGGAGATGCAGGCAGGAGTGAAAGGGAAGGTAGTCCATTGGATAAGGGAGTACCTAAGTAACAGAAGACATCGAGTCACTGTGGCGAGGCGTCACCAGTGGAGTCCCGCAGGGTTCAGGCCTTGGACCTATACTGTTTCTGATATATGTAAATGATCTCCCAGAGGAGAGGATTTTAAAATATAAAAAATTATTAATTTTTTTATAAAATAAAAATAAAAATATAAATTATAAAAAAAATTAAAATATAAAAACGGAAACCACGTACAAAACTCAGGCAAATCATAACATAGAACGAAAAGGCAATGTAAAGGATCTGGGTGTACTCATGTCGGAAGACCTTACCTTTAAAGAACACAATAAAGTAGCCGTCACAACTGCAAGAAAAATGACAGGTTGGATAACAAGAACTTTTCACACTAGAGATGCTATACCGATGATGACACTTTTCAAAACGCTTGTGCTCTCTAGAGTGGAGTACTGCTGCACAATGACAGCCCCTTTCAAAGCTGGAGAAATTGCTGACCTGGAGAGCGTGCAGAGATCCTTTACTGCTAGAATCCACTCAGTAAAACATCTAAATTACTGGGACCGACTAAAGAGCCTAAATCTGTACTCCCTTGAGCGCAGGCGGGAGAGATACATAATAATTTACACGTGGAAAATAGTAGAGGGGCTGGTCCCAAACCTGCACACAGAAATAACATCACATGAGACCAGAAGACATGGCAGGATGTGCAGAATACCCCCGTTGAAAAGCAGAGGTGCAACAGGTACTCTGAAAGAGAACTCTATCAACATCAGGGGCCCGAGACTGTTCAACACGCTTCCACTACACATACCTGGTTGATACCTGGTTGATGGGGTTCTGGGAGTTCTTCTACTCCCCAAGCCCGGCCCGAGGCCAGGCTCGACTTGTGAGAGCTTGATCCACCAGGCTTGATCCACCAGGCACCACATACCTTACCTTGAGTTACCTTGAGGTGCTTCCGGGGCTTAGTGTCCCCGCGGCCCGGTCGTCGACAAGGCCTCCTGGTTGCTGGACTAATCAACCAGGCTGTTAGACGCGGCTGCTCGCAGCCTGACGTATGTGTCACAGCCTGGTTGATCTGGTATCCTTTGGAGGTGCTTATCCAGTTCTCTCTTGAACACTGTGAGGGTCGGCCAGTTATGCCCCTTATGTGTAGTGGAAGCGTGTTGAACAGTCTCGGGCCCCTGATGTTGATAGAGTTCTCTCTCAGAGTACCTGTTGCACCTCTGCTTTTCAACGGGGGTATTCTGCACATCCTGCCATGTCTTCTGGTCTCATGTGATGTTATTTCTGTGTGCAGGTTTGGGACCAGCCCCTCCATTATTTTCCACGTATAATTATTATGTATCTCTCCCGCCTGCGCTCAAGGGAGTACAGATTTAGGCTCTTTAGCCGGTCCCAGTAATTTAGATGTTTTACTGAGTGGATTCTAGCAGTAAAGGATCTCTGCACGCTCTCCAGGTCAGCAACATAAGGGACATAACTGGCCTACCCCTCACAGTGTTCAAGAGAGAACTGGATAAGCACCTCCAAAGGATACCTGATCAACCAGGCTGTGACTCATACATCAGGCTGCGAGCAGCCGCGTCTAACAGCCTGGTTGATCAGTCCAGCAACCAGGAAGCCTGGTCGACGACCGGGCCGCGGGGACGCTAAGCCCCGGAAGCACCTCAAGGTAACCTCAAGGAGGGTATAGACTCGTTTCTCTCATTGTTTGCTGATGATGCAAAAATTATGAGGAGGTTTAAGACGGAGGAAGATAGTATGAGGCTGCAAGATGACCTAGACAGATTGAATGAATGGTCGAACAAATAGCTACTAAAGTTCAACCCGAGTAAATGTAAGGTGATGAAACTAGGCAGTGGAAACAGGAGGCCAGACACAGGATACAGAATAGGAGATGAAGTCCTTCATGAGACGGACAGAGAGAAAGATCTAGGAGTTAATATCACACCAAACCTGTCTCCGGAAGCCAACTTCAAGAGATTAACATTGGGGGCATATGCGAGGCTGGCTAACATCATAACTGCCTTAAGGAACCTGTGTAAGGAATCATTCAGAATCTTGTACACCACATATGTAAGACCAATCCTGGAGTATGCAGCCCCAGCATGGAGCCCGTACCTTGTCAAGCACAAGGCGAAGATGGAAAAAGTTCAAAGGTATGCCACTAGACTAGTCCTAGAACTAAGAGGCATGAGTTACGAGGAAAGGCTGTGTGAATTGAACCTCACGGCACTGGAAAACAGAAGAGTAAGGGGAAACATGATCACTACCTACAAAATTCTCATAGGAATTGACAGGGTAGACAAGGATAAACTTTTTAACACGGGTAGTACGCGAACAAGGGAACACAGGTGGAGACTGAGAACCCAAATATGATAGAGCCCAGTAGGCTGAGGAATCTGTACACCTGTTGATTGACGGCTGAGAGACGGGACCAAAGAGCCAGAGCCCAACCCCCGCAAGCACAAATAGGTGAGTACTCGAAGGTATTTCCCTCTTTCCTGTGTATATACACTGAGAGTTGCGTTAGTCCTGGACAATGTTCACGATTTATATTATTTCTGGTTGGTCAGTCAGCACTTGTACTAAGACAATCCTCCAGATGTTGTTATGTCTAAATAACATCACAGATGTTGATAGGTCTTAATAACCTCACAGATGTTGATATGTCTTAATAACCTCACAGATGTTGATAGGTCTTTAACCCAGCACCAAGTTCATGACATAAACAAAATCAGTATCTATAATTCGTGTGTTCACCGGTCTATACAGAGACAGAGGTGGAGTATTCACTTCGGGAAAATTCCCTCCTCTCACAGATCTCTTGATATATTAGTGGACAATCTTGGGAATTATTTTTGATGTGCAGGCGATGAGCCACAATAACGTGGCTGAAGAATGTTGACCAGACCACATACTAGAAGGTGAAGGGACGACGACGTTTCGGTCCGTCCTGGACCATTCTCAAGTCGATTGTGTTGAGGAAGTTGATGAAGGCATTAAATAGGCAAGCTGTTTAATGCCTGCATCAACTTGAGAATGGTCCAGGACGGACTGAAACGTCGTCGTCCCTTCACGTTCTAGTGTGTGGTCTGGTCAACATATTTTTGATGTGCTTAAGTCTTGACTACCCAGACACATTATATTCCCAGGAGGAACCCAGACTGGTTATACTTTAGAACATAAGAATTAAAGAAACAATGGAAGGCCTTTTTTTATTAAATCCTATTTATATCCGTCCAATTATATCAAGTGCATAAAACCGCCTTGTATGGAGAGATATCATATAGGGATAACAAAGATAAAGATAACACTGGGTCATGAATGTATATCAGTGTTTTCTCGTGGGAGCTAGCAAACTGCAACCCGTCCTCAAACCAAGTCCATTCCCCTCCAGCGGTCGACCCTACAGACGCATTCATCAATTTTAACTTGTCATTCGATAAAAACAGTAATTTTTTCAAATATATATTAATATTATTATATATTTGCATGTTGTGCATATTTAGTTACTTGTTAGGTTAGGTGTTTAGGTTCTGTTGGCGAATATTTGTATTTGTAATACGCAGGTGACAGTTTACTGAGTGGCGTTTCGAACAGAGGATGTCAGTGAATTACTGTTCGAGAAGTGTTCGAACATTAACAGTTAGGAGTCACGTGTAAAGCGTTTTTCATTCATACAAATGAATGTTTATGAGTGGAACACTTCTTACCTGAGGTCGGCCGCTGCATGGAATGAACTTCCATGCCCCGTCCTCATCAACAAGGCTGTTGATGACGACGATGAGGCTTGAGTAATTTAGTACATCAGTTTAGTGACGTTGTGGCCGCTGGAGAGAGCGGTCACAACGTTATACTCCATAAAACAAAGGGTTGAGGTTTAGGCGGGAGGACTGACGAGCACTTGACCATTGTTGAAGAGCCCGGGCGGCCACTTGTGGCTGACTGAGACTCTCACCCCAGTGTTGACGGTCGTCTTGAGTGTCAGCAGGAGTCTCTAGTGTACGTCAAGTGTAGTATACGTCAAGTGTAGTGTACGTCAAGTGTAGTGTACGTCAAGTGTAGTGTACGTCAAGTGTAGTGTACGTCAAGTGTAGTGTACGTCAAGTGTAGTGTACGTCAAGTGTAGTGTACGTCAAGTGTAGTGTACGTCAAGTGTAGTGTACGTCAAGTGTAGTGTACGTCAAGTGTAGTGTACGTCAAGTGTAGTGTACGTCAAGTGTAGTGTACGTCAAGTGTAGTGTACGTCAAGTGTAGTGTACGTCAAGTGTAGTGTACGTCAAGTGTAGTGTACGTCAAGTGTAGTGTACGTCAAGTGTAGTGTACGTCAAGTGTAGTGTACGTCAAGTGTAGTGTACGTCAAGTGTAGTGTACGTCAAGTGTAGTGTACGTCAAGTGTAGTGTACGTCAAGTGTAGTGTACGTCAAGTGTAGTGTACGTCAAGTGTAGTGTACGTCAAGTCAAGTGTAGTGTACGTCAAGTGTAGTGTACGTCAAGTGTAGTGTACGTCAAGTGTAGTGTACGTCAAGTGTAGTGTATGTCAAGTGTAGTGTACGTCAAGTGTAGTGTACGTCAAGTGTAGTGTACGTCAAGTGTAGTGTAGGTCAAGTGTAGTGTACGTCAAGTGTAGTGTACGTCAAGTGTAGTGTACGTCAAGTGTAGTGTACGTCAAGTGTAGTGTACGTCAAGTGTAGTGTACGTCAAGTGAGTGTACGTCAGTGTAGTGTATTCAAGTGTAGTGTACGTCAAGTGTAGTGTACGTCAAGTGTAGTGTACGTCAAGTGTAGTGTACGTCAAGTGTAGTGTACGTCAAGTGTAGTGTACGTCAAGTGTAGTGTGTACGTCAAGTGTAGTGTACGTCAAGTGTAGAGTGTACGTCAAGTGTAGAGTGTACGTCAAGTGTAGAGTGTACGTCAAGTGTAGAGTGTACGTCAAGTGTAGAGAGTACGTCAAGTGTAGAGTGTACGTCAAGTGTAGAGTGTACGTCAAGTGTAGAGTGTACGTCAAGTGTAGAGTGTACGTCAAGTGTAGAGAGTACGTCAAGTGTAGAGTGTACGTCAAGTGTGGCGTACGTCAAGTGTAGCGTGTACGTCAAGTGTAGAGTGTACGTCAAGTGTAGAGTGTACGTCAAGTGTAGCGTGTACGTCAAGTGTAGAGTGTACGTCAAGTGTAGAGAGTACGTCAAGTGTGGCGTACGTCAAGTGTAGCGTGTACGTCAAGTGTAGAGTGTACGTCAAGTGTAGAGTGTACGTCAAGTGTAGAGTGTACGTCAAGTGTTGAGTGTACGTCAAGTGTAGCGTGTACGTCAAGTGTAGAGTGTACGTCAAGTGTAGAGTGTACGTCAAGTGTAGCGTGTACGTCAAGTGTAGAGTGTACGTCAAGTGTAGAGTGTACGTCAAGTGTAGAGTGTACGTCAAGTGTTGAGTGTACGTCAAGTGTAGAGTGTACGTCAAGTGTAGCGTGTACGTCAAGTGTAGAGTGTACGTCAAGTGTAGAGTGTACGTCAAGTGTTGAGTGTACGTCAAGTGTAGAGTGTACGTCAAGTGTAGAGTGTACGTCAAGTGTTGAGTGTACGTCAAGTGTAGAGTGTACGTCAAGTGTAGCGTGTACGTCAAGTGTAGAGTGTACGTCAAGTGTAGAGTGTACGTCAAGTGTAGAGTGTACGTCAAGTGTTGAGTGTACGTCAAGTGTAGCGTGTACGTCAAGTGTAGAGTGTACGTCAAGTGTAGAGTGTACGTCAAGTGTAGAGTGTACGTCAAGTGTAGAGTGTACGTCAAGTGTAGCGTGTACGTCAAGTGTAGAGTGTACGTCAAGTGTAGAGTGTACGTCAAGTGTAGAGTGTACGTCAAGTGTAGCGTGTACGTCAAGTGTAGAGTGTACGTCAAGTGTAGAGTGTACGTCAAGTGTAGAGTGTACGTCAAGTGTAGAGTGTACGTCAAGTGTAGAGTGTACGTCAAGTGTAACATTAAGTGCTGCAGGACAGTATAATCTGGTGGATCACTGTAAGGAGCTTCGGTCACAAAGATGACGGTTGAATACATTTAAGTTTTGACACATTTTGGAGTGAAGTAAGTTAAATTTCAGCTTTACTTGATGTAAATGGTGTAGTTCTGGTGGTACACCATCAATGGTGTACTTCTGGTGGTACACCATCAATGGTGTAGTTCTGGTGGTACACCATCAATGGTGTAGTTCTGGTGGTACACCGTCAATGGTGTAGTTCTGGTGGTACACCGTCAATGGTGTACTTCTGGTGGTACACCGTCAATGGTGTAGTTCTGGTGGTACACCGTCAATGGTGTAGTTCTGGTGGTACACCGTCAATGGTGTAGTTCTGGTGGTACACCGTCAATGGTGTACTTCTGGTGGTACACCATCAATGGTGTACTTCTGGTGGTACACCGTCAATGGTGTACTTCTGGTGGTACACCGTCAATGGTGTACTTCTGGTGGTACACCGTCAATGGTGTACTTCTGGTGGTACACCGTCAATGGTGTACTTCTGGTGGTACACCGTCAATGGTGTACTTCTGGTGGTACACCGTCAATGGTGTACTTCTGGTGGTACACCGTCAATGGTGTACTTCTGGTGGTACACCATCAATGGTGTACTTCTGGTGGTACACCATCAATGGTGTACTTCTGGTGGTACACCATCAATGGTGTACTTCTGGTGGTACACCATCAATGGTGTACTTCTGGTGGTACACCATCAATGGTGTTCAGCGGCTTCACAAGGGTGCAGGACGGGGACAAACAGCGTCCACTCCATCATCGCCACATGTGAGGTCTGAAGCTCCTGCCAATTATCGAGACCAAACCATTCCATGTCTGATGGGGTCGAGCTGTGGTCGACGTCCCTCACATGTCCTGTGTCAGTTGAATGTAAATGTAACAATCTATGCATTGTATTTTCAGATAGAAATACGCTGAGGGCCATTGTCGCCCCATTCAGTGTGTTGACACACACACCCATTAGAAGGAACCCTTCTAATGGGTGTTCAAAACCTTTTTGAACCCCATGTTAACAAAATTTCCGTATAAAAAGTTCTTATTTAAAGCTTTTACCTAAGTTGAGCTTCTCAACTACGATGGGATGTTTAAAATATTATATATGTGTTTTTGTGTGTGTGTGTAATAGAGGATGATTGCACATAGTTGAAGCTTTAAAGAATTTTTTTTTTAATTCGGAAATTTAACCATGCGAGAAAACGAAGACTTCTCATATTTTACTCACATTGACCTGGAGTTTTAAAACTACGATGGACATTGAGAAGAGTTTGAGTGCAAGTTCTCAGAGTAATTGAAGGTGGTTACCCAGAGCCGCGGGGCTGATGACCCCGTATTGTCAGTGTCAGGTCATCACTTGACCTTCAGTAGAATGTAGTAACCAATTATCGTGTATTGATCAAGATGATTTAGCTGCTGCTTCACTTGTTTATGCTGCCTCTTGCTTGCTTATGCTGCCTCTTGCTTGTTTATGCTGCCTCTTGCTTGCTTATGCTGCCTCTTGCTTGTTTATGCTGCCTCTTGCTTGCTTATGCTGCCTCTTGCTTGTTTATGCTGCCTCTTGCTTGCTTATGCTGCCTCTTGCTTGTTTATGCTGCCTCTTGCTTGCTTATGCTGCCTCTTGCTTGTTTATGCTGCCTCTTGCTTGCTTATGCTGCCTCTTGCTTGTTTATGCTGCCTCTTGCTTGCTTATGCTGCCTCTTGCTTGCTTATGCTGCCTCTTGCTTGCTTATGCTGCCTCTTGCTTGTTTATGCTGCCTCTTACTTGCTTATGCTGCCTCTTGCTTGCTTATGCTGCCTCTTGCTTGCGTATGCTGCCTCTTGCTTGCTTATGCTGCCTCTTGCTTGCTTATGCTGCCTCTTGCTTGCTTATGCTGCCTCTTGCTTGCTTATGCTGCCTCTTGCTTGCTTATGCTGCCTCTTGCTTGCTTATGCTGCCTCTTGCTTGCTTATGCTGCCTCTTGCTTGCTTATGCTGCCTCTTGCTTGCTTATGCTGCCTCTTGCTTGCTTATGCTGCCTCTTGCTTGCTTATGCTGCCTCTTGCTTGCTTATGCTGTATCGTGCATGTTAATGACGGGGCGCGCTTGGAGGGAGAGAATATACAGAATGGAAGGGAGCAAAGCTATGTATGTGTGTGTCTGTGTGTGGGGGGGGTGGGGAGGGGGTTGTGGGCCTCTTGCCTGCGGCCTCTGGCACCACTCCTCTTGACAGTGGATCATTTACACTGTCGCTATAAGCATGTTCAATTAATGTTCTTTATTTTCGTTAACATACAATTTTCTTGTTGAAATTTTGGGAATTAGTAAATCCAAATATTAGGTGAGAAAGTGTTAAATTCTCATTTAAAACAAACTTATGGTAAATTCTCATTCAAACCAGCCACGTGGTCAGTTCTCATGCGTGGTGTGAGTGAAGCCTGGTGTAGCAGGTCATGTTGAGTAGTGACCCACACAGCCACCGGACTATATGAAGGCACCTGGGGCCAGATTCACGAAGCAGTTATGCAAGTACTTACGAACCTGTACATCTTTCCTTAATATTTGATGGCTTTGGTTACATTTACTAAACAGTTTACAAGCATAAAACTTCCCAATCAACTGTTGTTATTGTTATAAACAGCCTCCTGGTGCTTCGGAGCTCATCAACTGTTTAATAATTGTAAAGAAAGCCGCCAAATATTGAGAAAAGATATACAGTTCGTAAGTGCTTGCGTAACTGCTTCGTGAATCTGACCCATGGTTCGATCCCCTCTCTCAAGACGAGACGATTGGGCCGGGTTATTCACTCCTGAGGCCCTCTGTTCACCTAGTAGTAAATGTGTACGTTGGCGTTAGTGTCGTCTGGTGTAGCATCCTGGAGAAGGTGTGTCGTAGGACCAATTGGACAGTTAACTAGCAGTCGTGGCCTTAACAATGGTACACCATAACAACCTGAGGAAAGGAGGGGGGGGGGCTAAACCAGTCTCCATTATTCATGAGCATCTTAGACGCTGCTCAGGTCACAGCCCTCTCACCCCTGCTGTGTCCTGAGCGCTCCAAGTTATTTCCTATAGAGGACTCTGCAGCCTCCTGGACTCCTGGAGGACTTATGCTCTTAAGTCCGAGCTTAAGGTTGCTGGACCCGACGGTGTGGCAACCAACATGGCTTGTGAGGAGGAGTGGGATGGTAAACCTTCCCAGGGAATACCAACCTTGGTATACCTTGCTCTATCCTAGTTTACGTTGGCTACTAAAGCTTTATACTATCGGGCAAAGACAGTAAATTAAAACAGTAAACCATTAAACTTCTATAAAGATGCTAATGTGGTTTATTTAGTATTGTGTTTGTCCTGCGTCTACCTGTGAGGCGGCGTTGGTCACCTTTGGTCACCAGAGTGAACATTGGTCACCTTTGGTCACCAGTGTGAACATTGGTCACCTTCAGTCACCAGTGTGAACATTGGTCACCTTTGGTCACCAGAGTGAACATTGGTCACCTTTGGTCACCACAGTGTGAACATTGGTCACCTTTGGTCACCAGTGTGAACATTGGTCACCTTTGGTCACCAGAGTGAACATTGGTCACCTTTGGTCACCACAGTGTGAACATTGGTCACCTTTGGTCACCAGTGTGAACATTGGTCACCTTTGGTCACCAGAGTGAACATTGGTCACCTTTGGTCACCACAGTGTGAACATTGGTCACCTTTGGTCACCAGTGTGAACATTGGTCACCTTTGGTCACCAGAGTGAACATTGGTCACCTTTGGTCACCAGTGTGAACATTGGTCACCTTTGGTCACCAGTGTGAACATTGGTCACCTTTGGTCACCAGTGTGAACATTGGTCACCTTTGGTCACCAGAGTGAACATTGGTCACCTTTGGTCACCAGTGTGAACATTGGTCACCTTTGGTCACCATAGTGAACATTGGTCACCTTTGGTCACCAGTGTGAACATTGGTCACCTTTGGTCACCAGTGTGAACATTGGTCACCTTTGGTCACCAGAGTGAACATTGGTCACCTTTGGTCACCAGTGTGAACATTGGTCACCTTTGGACACCAGTGTGAACATTGGTCACCTTTGGTCACCAGTGTGAACATTGGTCACCTTTGGTCACCAGTGTGAACATTGGTCACCTTTGGTCACCAGAGTGAACATTGGTCACCTTTGGTCACCAGTGTGAACATTGGTCACCTTCAGTCACCAGTGTGAACATTGGTCACCTTTGGTCACCAGTGTGAACATTGGTCACCTTTGGTCACCAGTGTGAACATTGGTCACCTTTGGTCACCAGTGTGAACATTGGTCACCTTTGGTCACCAGTGTGAACATTGGTCACCTTTGGTCACCAGTGTGAACATTGGTCACCTTTGGTCACCAGTGTGAACATTGGTCACCTTCAATCACCAGTGTGAACATTGGTCACCTTTGGTCACCAGAGTGAACATTGGTCACCTTTGGTCACCAGTGTGAACATTGGTCACCTTTGGTCACCAGTGTGAACATGGTCACCTTTGGTCACCAGTGTGAACATTGGTCACCTTCAGTCACCAGTGTGAACATTGGTCACCTTTGGTCACCAGTGTGAACATTGGTCACCTTTGGTCACCAATGTGAACATTGGTCACCTTTGGTCACCAGTGTGAACATTGGTCACCTTTGGTCACCAGTGTGAACATTGGTCACCTTCAGTCACCACAAAGTGAACAATGGTCACCTTTGGTCACCAGTGTGAACATTGGTCACCTTTGGTCACCAGTGTGAACATTGGTCACCTTTGGTCACCAGTGTGAACATTGGTCACCTTTGGTCACCAGCGTGAACATTGGTCACCTTTGGTCACCAGAGTGAACATTGGTCACCTTTGGTCACCACAGTGTGAACATTGGTCACCTTCAGTCACCAGTGTGAACATTGGTCACCTTTGGTCACCACAGTGTGAACATTGGTCACCTTCAGTCACCAGTGTGAACATTGGTCACCTTTGGTCACCAGTGTGAATATTGGTCACCTTTGGTCACCAGTGTGAACATTGGTCACCTTTGGTCACCAGAGTGAACATTGGTCACCTTTGGTCACCACAGTGTGAACATTGGTCACCTTCAGTCACCAGTGTGAACATTGGTCACCTTTGGTCACCAGTGTGAATATGGGTCACCTTTGGTCACCAGTGTGAACATTGGTCACCTTTGGTCACCAGAGTGAACATTGGTCACCTTTGGTCACCACAGTGTGAACATTGGTCACCTTTGGTCACCAGAGTGAACAATGGTCACCTTTGGTCACCACAGTGTGAACAATGGTCACCTTTGGTCACCACAGTGTGAACAATCGGTACAGTTTGGTCTCCTTGTATGTTATTACCTTAGAAGTAATTGTCATCAAGCTTCCTGAGTCACTGAATTAAGTATTCTTGATTGTTCTAACTGTAAAGTATAGGCATGTGTGTGGGGGGGGGGGGGGGGAGGGGGCCTCTCAGTCACCACCATGTCCCTTGTCTCCTTCTTCCTCCCTGCGCTGGGATGGCACTTGTGTGTGTGGGGGGGGGGGGGGCTCTCAGTCACCACCATGTCCCTTGTCTCCTTCTTCCTCCTGCGCTGGGATGGCACTTGTGTGTGTGTGGGGGGGGGGGGCTCTCAGTCACCACCATGTCCCTTGTCTCCTTCTTCCTCCCTGCGCTGGGATGGCACTTGTGTGTGTGTGGGGGGGGGGGGCTCTCAGTCACCACCATGTCCCTTGTCTCCTTCTTCCTCCCTGCGCTAGGGTGGCACGCTCACGATGGGATGAAAGAGCTCAGACAACTCCTGACCCCTGAAGGATTCCAACCCAGTCGTCAAGGGCCTCCATGCCCCTTGTTAGTCCAGTACTGTAACCACTCAGCCACCGTCTGTACAAGAGTATTGGGAGGTCATAACACCTCAACCCGTCCTCGCAAATTCGTATAGTCAATATTGACTTATTAAATACGTGCATAGGTGACATACTAAACATAATAGTTACCTTGAAAAGCTTCATAGAAAACACCGACCTTACCTAACCTTGTTAGTATGTTAAGATAAGCATCTTATTGCTTCGTAATTACAATTATACTTAACCTGTACCTATAATAGGTTAAGTAACAATTGTAATTACGAAGCTATAAGATGTTTATCTTAACATACTAACAAGGTTTGGTAAGGTCGGTGTTTTAAGAACATAAGACATAAGAACAAAAACAACTGCAGAAGGCCTATTGGCCCATACGACGAGGCAGCTCCTATTTATAACACCCAATCCCACTCATATACATGTCCAACCCTCGCTTGAACACAATCGAGGGACCCCACCTCCACACACGTTACGCGGTAAGTAATTGGGTCTCCCAAATCAAAAACCCTGTTACCGAACCAGTATTTACCCAAGTCTTTCCTAAATCTAAACTATCCCATTTATACCCATTTTTTCGTGTTCGTCTGTGCTTGTGTTTTACTTTTAATACCCTATTAATATCTCCTTTGTTATGTCCATTCCTCCACTTGTAAACTTCTATCATGTCACCCCTAACTCTTCGCCTTTCCAGTGAATGCAATTTAAGCTTTATTAATCTTCTTCTTCATATGAAAGATTTCTAATTCGGGGAATTAACTTTATCATCCTACGCTGGACACGTTCAAGTGAATTTATATCCATTCTATAGTACGGCGACCAAAACTGAACTGCATAATCTAAATGGGGCTAACCAAAATGGCCTAACCTAACCAGAGCAAGATATAGCTTGAGAACCACACCAGGTGTCTTGTTACTTACGCTGCGATTAATAAATCCGAGTGTCCTATTTGCCTTATTACGAACATTTATGCATTGATCCTTTTGTTTTTAATTCTTATAATTATAACTCCCAGATCCCTTTCGCAATCCGACTTCGCAATCTCAACACCATCTAGCTCGTATCTTGTAACTCTATCATCATTACCTAGCCTCACAAAACTTTACATTTATTAGCATTAAACTGCATCTGCCAGTCTTTTGACCATTTTAAAACCCTATTTAGATCAACTTGAAGTGATACCGAGTCTTCTTTCGTGTTATTTCCCTACCGATTTTTGTATCATCTGCAAATTTGCAAATGTTGCTACTCAAACCTGAATCTAAATCATTTTATATTATAAACAACAGAGGTCCCAGGACAGAGCCTTGGGGCACTCCACTAACAACATTTTCCCACTCTGACTTAACCCATTTATACTAACTCTCTGTTTCCTTTGGTATGCCATGCAATAATCCAACTAATATAGCACCCCCAATACCATGAGCCTCTATTTTTTTAATTAGTCTTTCATGTGGCACTGGTAAAAGCTTTGCTAAAGTCAAGTAGTACACAACATCACAATCCTTACCACTATCAACTGCCTCAACTATGCTGGAATAAAAAGATAGCAAATTTGTTAACATGAACGGCCATTTGTAAAACCATGTTGCGACTCATTTATTAATTATGTTTTTCAAGATGAAGACGAATTGCATTTGCAATTATCGATTCAAGTAACTTTCCCATGAAGTTTTTTCTATGAGTTTTTAAGGTAAACTATTTGTGTTTAGTATATCACTATGCACGTATTTAATAGTCAATATTGACTATACGAATTTGTGAGGACGGGTTTGCAACACCTATATACCCCAATACCTGACAGCACTCGTGGCACTGTTGGGTCGACCTCCAAGGTCAAAGTACCCAACTGTAAGCCCAACCAGTTGTTCTCGTTGGGCAGAGCGATGACCTAGCTGAGTCTTGCAGGTCGGCTTTCGATACCCGATGGTCAAGACGTTTGGGCAGCGTTCCTTCACCCGGTCCCATCCCAGCTCCCGGTCCTAGCGCTATATTGGTATACCAACTTAGCGCTTTCTCCTCATAATTACCTTACCGACAGCTGTAACAAGCTTCAACAGCCCTGTATCACTGCCAGATACAGCC
>WNGS01163947.1:27165497-27172997 GCA_020271785.1 Procambarus virginalis
TCGGAGAGCTTTGAAACGATCCCCCACCCTACCCCCACCCGCCGGCCCCAGACTATCCCCCACCCAGCCTGGCTCCACACTAGCCCGCCCTGCTCCACCCTTCCCGCCAGACGTCACATTAACCTGGCCAGCCTCGCCCCCCCTCCCCACACACACGCCGCTGAACTGATCTTTCTCCCTTCCCCCAACGTCATTACGTTACACTTATTAGGAATGAACTCTGAGTGGATGAACAAATGATTCCTAGAGTTGGTTTAGGTCTTCCTGTAACATTCTACAGTTCTCCTCTATTTGAACATTCTTCATGGTCTTGGCACTGTCTACAAACATCGAGCTATTTACGTACCCCGCAGTAGATATCAACATAAATTAATAACAGTAGTGGCTCTAGAACTGATCCTTTGGGGTCCGCTCTTGTTACAGTCCTCCAACAGGTGTACACACATTAATGACAGAAAACCCAGACAGGAGGATGAGAGAAACAACATGGTGGCACACATTAATATAATAGAGGAGCAGCAGCGGCTTCGGTCGCCTGCAGAAACGAACCCAGACTGCTACCTGCTTGATGGGGTTCTGGGAGATCTTCTCCCCAAGCCCATAGAGCCCAGTAGACTCAGGAACCTGCACACGAGTTGATTGACAGTTGAAAGAGCCAGAGATCAACCCCCGAAAGCACAACTAGACGAGTATTTGTTTATCCCTGGCCCAAAAGAAAAAATATGAAGCACAAGATGAATCCATGGTTCAATCAGGCATGTAAGGAAGCAATGCAATTGAGTACTAAAACATGATGAAATAGCAGAACACCAGAGAGCAGAGTGGACCTCTAACAGAGAAAGCTAGATAGTTTTCTTCAAGGAGTGCCGGACCAACGGGACTGTGGTGGATGTGTGAGCCTGCAGGCCGCTACAAGCAACAGCCTGGTGGACCAAGCTGGCCTCGGGTCGGGCTTGGGGAGTAGAAGAACTCTCAGAACCCCATCAAGCAGGTATCAAGCCAGGAGGGCCAGGAATGTTTGCCTCAGTGTGTAAAATAAAGCGGAGAGAGTGCAAGAGTGAGAAAGTGAGGGAGACAGTGAGTGTTTGTGAGAATGAGAGAGAGATAAGAGAGTGGTAGATACAGAGAATGAGAGTGAATGAGCTAGAGAGAGCTAGAAAGAGCTAGAGAGAGAGCACAATCGAGTGATCAACAAATAGTGAGGCAACTAGCTTGGACCTTGAGGTAAAAGGCAGCCGACACAATGGACAATGGCTGACACCTGACAACCGCCGCCCAGCCCCACAGATGAGTTATATGACAGACCAACTGGCCAACCCCAATGATGGTACCGCCGGGGAGGCCTCATTACACCTCCACGTAGTACCGTCGACCTTACACCCAGTAACTCAGGCTACAGCCAAGTTATCTATTACCAGCAGTTTTGGCTACAGTCAGTAACCTTTTAACTTGAGGTTAACTCCGATTAGTTCCCAGGGAATAACACCAAACCTAACTCCGGAAGTTCATATACACAGCAGCATCCAGTTGATTTTACATATTCATATATTAAAACATTGATGGTAACCATGATATATATGTGCTTCAGCCTACAGTTTAGACCTATTGTCTTGTGTATGACCCTCTGTCCTGAGTGACAGTCAATACCAGCATTATCCTCACTTTAATACGATTTATTGAAATCCTTAGATTAGGCAAAATTGAAATTACATTTTGTCAATAAAAATGTTAATAATAAGCATCCTCTATACTACATGGAGCATACCTGGAGAGAGTTTCAAGAGTTCTTCTACTTCCCAAGCCCAGCCTGGGGCCAGGTTCGACCTGTGGTAACATGGTCCAACAGCAGCCTGTCCTCAAAATGAAGGCCAAATTCCATTCCATGTACGTGCCAAACCCCCTGTTTGGTGTGCACATGAAAACGGTTTACACACGCGTCACGACTCAAAACTGTTGACATCCGAACACTTCCGGAACAAGTGTTTCATGGACGACTTTTCTTCGAACCACAACAGTGTAAATGCTTCACCCACGTACTACAAATAAACGCCAACAGAACCTAAACACCTAACCTAACCAGTGCCTACATATGCACATTATGCTAATATATATATATAACAATATTAATTTAGATTTAAAAAAAAATAATATTTTGAATGAAAAGAATGTTAAAATTTATGAATGTGTCTTTGGGGTCGACCGATGGATAAAATGGCCATGGTCTGAGGACGGGTTACCACTACAACCCAGTTGTAGTGGTAACTTCTTGCAGGAACTTATCTAAGTGCCTCGCGAACACAACCACCTTTGTTCCAGCAATATTTCTAATGCTCGCTGGGAGGGTGTTGAACAACCGCGGACCTCTGATGTTTATACAGTGTTCTGTGATTGTGCCTATGGCACCTCTGCTCTTCACTGGTTCTATTCTGCATTTTCTTCCATATCGTTCACTCCAGTACGTTATCATCTTACTGTGTAGATTTGGGACCTGTCCCTCCAGTATTTTCCATGTGTATATTATTTGGTATCTCTCTCGTCTCCTTTCTAGAGAGTACATTTGGAGAGCTTTGAGACGATCCCAATAATTTAGGTGTTTAATCGCGTCTTTGTATGACGTATATGTTCTCTGTATTCCCTCTATTTCAGCAATCTCTCCTGCTCTGAAGCGGGAAGTGAGTACTGAGCAGTACTAGAGACGGGACAACACAAGTGATTTGAAGAGTACAACCATTGTGATGGGATCCCTGGATTTGAAAGTTCTCGTAATCCATCCTATCATTTTTCTGGCTGACGCAATATTTGCTTGGTTATGCTCCCTAAACGTTAGGTCGTCGGACATCATTATTCCCAAATCCTTGACATGCTGTTTTCCTACTATGGGAAGATTTGATTGCGTTTTGTACCCTGTATTATGTTTAAGGTCCTCATTTTTGCCGTACCTGAGTACCTGGAATTTATAACTTAAAAATCATGTTATTTTATACTGCCCAATCGAAAACTTTATTAACATTTGCTTGTAGATTTTCAATGTGTTCAGCAGAGGTAATTTTCATGCTGATTTTTGTGTCATCTGCAAAGGATAACACAACGCTGCGACATGTATTTTTGCCTATATCTGATATGAGAATAAGGAAAAGCAGTGGTTCAAGGACTGTACCCTGAGGTACAGAGCTTTTAACTGCGCTTAGACTATTTTATTTGATTGACTGTTACTCTGTGTTCTGTTTGACAAAATTGAGTATCCAGCGTCCTACTTTACCAGTTATTCCAATTGACCTCATTTTGTGTGCTATCACCCCCATGGTCACATTTGTCGAACGCCTTTGCAAAGTCTGTGTATACAACATCTGCCTTCTGCTTTTCTTTGAAAGCTTCTGTGATTTTGTCATAGTGGTTGAGTAACTGTGACAGACAGGATCTTCCCGCTCTAAATCCATGTTGTCCTGGATTGTGCATTTAGCTCATTTGTTTTAGCTTATTATTTTCCATAAAACTAGAAATTTGTTTCCTAATCACTCTTTCAAAACTCTTTATTATGTGTGATGTTAGTGCAACTGATCTATAATTTTTTGCCAAAGCTTTACTAACCCTCTTGTGCAGAGGAGCTATATCTGCAGATTTAAGCGCTGTTGGTATCTCCCCTGTATCCAGGCTCTTTCTCCATATTACGCTGAGTGCTCTCACTACTGGTACTTTACATTTCTTTATGAATATTGAATTCCACAAGTCAGGCCCAGGAGTTGAGTGCATAGGCATATTGTCAATTTCTCTTTCAAAGTCTTGAGTTCATGTTAATATCCGTTATATTATCTGCAGCTTGAATGTCATTCATAAAGAAGCTGTCTGGGTCATCAACTTTCAGTTGTTTATTGGTGTGCTAAACATAGCTTCATACTGGCTTCTTAGAATTTCACTAATTTCTTTGTTGTTCTCTGTGTACGTAACTTCAGTTGTAATTAACGGTCCAATACTGGTGGAGGTTTTAGATTTTGATTTTGCATATGTGAAAAAATAATTTGGATTTTTCTTTATCTCTTTTATAACTTTCTGTTCCAATTCCATTTCCTCAGACTCATATGATCGCTTCAACGTTTGTTCTATTTCTTCCATCTCCCTGTTTAGGTATATTTTCCTTGCTTGTGATAGTTGTGTCTGCTTAAGCATTTCCGTTATTTTTCCTTCTCCTGTACAGTCGTCTGCGTTCTCTTTCTAGAGTGGTCCTCTTTCTGCCCCTCCTCACAGGCACGTGCTTCAAGCAGACCTTGTAAGCTTCAGCTGTCAGTTGAGCTATTCCCTGTGTGTGAGTTTTGTCGCTTAAGACCGTCTCCCAATGAATGTTTGCAAGGTCTATATTTATTTTTTCCAAGTTGATCCCCTTATTGTTCAAATTGAATTGATTGAACACCCCTTCTCGCTTGTTGGGTCTCTTGGAACTACTACCGTTATTTATGTTAGTTTGCATTTCAATGAGCTTATGGTCTGAGTATGTAGTATCTGAGATTGTAATGTCTGATTAGTTCATCATTGTCTGTGAATATCAAGTCTAGTTTGTTTTCGTTCCTTGTGGTTCTGTAATCTGTTGATTGAGCGAGAATTTTTCACAATCTCAAAAGTTCCCTGACCTGTGGTTGGTTATTTCCCGGGTGGTTCCCCTGCAATGATATTTGTGTTTGCCATTCTCCATCTTAGACTTAGTAAATTGAAATCTCCAAGGAAGATATCTGGAGCTGGGTTTGCTACGTTGTCAAGGGTTACCAAGGGCTACCTACTGGGCTCTATTATATCTACATTTGAAACTGTGTATGGAGTCAGCCTCCACCACATCACTGCCTAATGCATTCCACCTGTTAACTATTCTTGACAGTGAAAAAGTTCTTTCTTTCGTCCCTGTGGCTCATGTGGGTACTCAGTTTCCACCTGTATCCCCTTGTTCTCGTACCACTCGTGTTAAACAGTTTATCCTTATCTACCTTGTCAATTCCTCTGAGAATTTTGTAGATAATGATCATGTCTCCCCTTACTCTTCTGTCTTCCAGTGTTGTAAGGTGCATTTCACGCAGCCTTTCCTCGTAACTCATTCCTCTTAGTTCAGGGACTAGCCTAGTAGCATACCTCTGAACTTTTTCCCACTTCTTCTTGTGCTTGACAACGTACGGGCTCCATGCTGGGGCCGCATACTCCAGGATTCGGCTTACATATGTGGGTTAACAAGGTTCCGAATGATTCCTTACACAGGTCCCTGAAGGCAGTTCTGATGTTAGCCAGCCTCGCATATGCCGCATATGTTATTCTGTTTATGTGGGCTTCAGGAGACAGGTTTGGTGTGATATCAACTCCTAGATCTTTCTCCCTGTACATTTCATGAAGGACTTCATCTCCCATTCTGTATCTGGCCCTCCTGTTTCCACCGCCTAGTTTCATTACCTTACATTTACTCTGGTTGAACTTTAGTAGCCATTTGATGGACCATTCATTCAGTTCGTCTAGGTCATCTTGTAGCCTCATACAATCTTCCTCTGTCTTAATAATCCTCATAATTTTTACATTATCATTAATCAATGAAAGGAACAATTCTATACCCTCTGGGAGATAATTTACACATCAGAAACAGTACACGTAGGTCCAAGGACTGAACCCTGCGGGACTCCACTGGTGACACCTCGCCACCCTAAGACTTCATCCCTCACAGTGACTCGCTGTCTTCTGTTGCTTAGGTACTCCCTTATCCAATGGAGTACTTTCCCTTTCACTCCTGCCTGCATCTCCAGTCTATGCACTAGCCTCTTGTGTGGAACTGTGTCAAAGGTTATCTGGAAATCCAAAAATATGCACTCTGCCCACCCTTCTCTTTCTTGCCTTATTTTTTTATGCATGGTTGTAGAATTCAATTAATCCTGCGAGGCATGACTTGCCATCCCTGAACCCATGCTGATGCTGTTACAAAGCTCTTTCGCTCCAGATGGTCCATTAACTTTTTTCGCACAATCTTCTCCAACTTGTATGGTATGGAAGTTATGTACACTGACCTTTAGTTCAGTGCCTCTTATCTATCCCCCCTTCTTGTATATTAGGACTACATTAGCAGTCTTCCAAATTTTTGGCAGTTCCCCCGTTACCCATGATTTGTTACACACTATGGAGAGTGGTAGGCACAGTGCTTCTTCTCTATCCTTTAGTATTCACGGCGATATTCTATCCGAGCCAATAGCCTTTGTCACATACAACTTTAGGAAAAACTTCCTTACATCCCCACTGGTAATCCCTAACTCCTCTAGTGGTGTCTGGTTAACTATTCCTTCTCTTATCTCTGGAACTTCTTGCTCTAATGTGAAGACCTCCTGGAATTTCTTATCGAGTTCACACACTTCCTTGTCGTTTGTAGTGAATCTGTCTGCCCCTATCCTTAGTTTCATTATCTGTTCCTTCACTGTTGTTTTTCTCCTGATGTGGCTGTACAGCAATTTAGGTTGAGTTTTTGCCTTGCTTGCGATGTCATTTTCGTATTGTCTTTATGCCTCTCTTCTTATCCTAACATATTCATTCCTGGTACTCTAGTATCTTTCTCTGCTCTCAAGTGTCCTGTTATTTCTATAGTTTCTCCACGCATATGTGTGTGTGTGTGTGTGTGTGTGTGTGTGTGTGTGTGTGTGTGTTCGTTCTTATGAAAGGAAACTCTCATGCAATCATTTTAATGAGACCCGTCAATGAATGCAATGAGTTAGCCCAGGAATGTCGACTGTGGCAGTCAGAATTGTGCACGAGGCCAAGGACAAGCCTGAATGCTCAATAAATAAAGTGGCGGTTGTTGACTTCTAGTCATGAGACCATATCTACACCATTGCAAGATTGCAACAGTAGACAATAGGAGGAGGAGGAGGGGAACGTGCTTGGAGGAGAAGGAGGTTGTAGGTGTAAGAAAGAGAGTAGGGGAGGGAGGAGGATAAGAAAAAGCAGGCCAGGTAATAGTTGCTGGGTAGCATGCTTTGAACAGTGTTAACAAGACCTTCCGCCTTTCCTTCTTTCATCTTTCCTTCCTTATTCTCCACCCTCCCTCCTTCCCTCCCTCCAAGAGAGAGGAGCAGCCAGCAGAGGACACGTCACTGGGTTGAGTGGCAATATCCCACAAATGACCAGTTGTGGAGATACTGTTAATGTCTGGCGGTTGTCATCAACTGTGTCGGCCCAGAGCTCTGTGTGTGTGTCGCGGTAGACTCTCCTCCTGGAGCATACCTGGAGCATTCCTGGAGCATACCTGGAGCATTCCTGGAGCATACCTGGAGCATTCCTGGAGAGGGAAAGGCATTCTTGGAAATATTGCCGGAACAACCGCCGTGTACATCTTCAAAAGGAAACAAGATTGTTTCCTTCAAGGAGTGCCGGACCAGCCGGGCTGTGGTGGATATGTGGGGCCTGCGGGCCGCTTCAAGCAACAGCCTGGTGGACCAAACTCTCACAAGTCAAGTCTGGCCTCGGGCCGGGATTGGGAAGTAGAAGAACTTT
>WNGS01163947.1:27177997-27187002 GCA_020271785.1 Procambarus virginalis
TAAAAGTTAGTTTTCTATAAACATTAGTGTTAAAACCAATAAGGTTATTCACTTTGACATCAGGAAACGACAACGAATTATCCCTTTCACGCTGCAGTGAAACGTGTATTACGATGTTGTGCATTAAGATACTCTCTACACTTCTCAACTTGAGTTTGGTCCTTGAATAACAAAAAAGTGTCATCCACATATCTCCTGTACATGACTGCTTTAAAGTCCAGAGGACATTTATCAACCCAATTTCTCTCATAAAAGCTCAAAAAAAAAAGCAATAGCAAGTGCGGGGCCTAATGAAGAACCCATTGTTACTCCGTCAATTTGTTTATAATATTTATTATTTAACATAAAGACAGAGTCCTTAAGTTCCACCTCTAACAAACTTCTAAATATCTTACTGCAAAATCCTGACACTAAATTAGTGTCGGCAAATAACTGATTTACACAAATGACAAAAGTTCTGCCTCCCCGGATACGGAACCCTGTCCTAGTCCAGTCGACCATTAGTAAATATTATAATTTACCGCCATCTATTGGCATCATTAATAGCTCGGTGTCCCCACATCAAGCACCGAGGCACCCAAGTATCGATATAACAGGGGGGGGGGATATAGAGGCACTACATAACCCCCCCCCCCCCAGCAGGGCGGCACTTAAGGCCTGAACAATGTTTCTCCAGCATAAAATATGTAATCAAAACAACGCCTCGGGCAATATTTCAAGAGTCTCTCCTCCAGCTCCCAGCACTCTTGTAGGGGCATACACACGGACGGACGGACGGACGGACGGACGGACGGACACACACACACACACCAGTTATATGTAGAGCCTCATTTTCGTCATAATAAGGCCTACCAGCTGGGGCGTCAGGTGGTGCTCCAGCATCCAGCCCCAGGCACTACCAGCTGGGGCGTCAGGTGGTGCTCCAGCATCCAGCCCCAGGCACTACCAGCTGGGTGACGTGTGGGACAGATGGTGGCTAAGCATCCATGGAGTGAGAGGAGAGGACCGGCTGGGAGGTCACTTCACGCAGCATCAACATGACAATTGAGAAGAATAAACAAGTATAACTTGCTTACTCAACATTGCTCATTACATACTTTAAAATAATTGCATTTCCAAAATTTGAGGCGTAAATTTAATTGCTGTTGTGACACGTAGCGCGTTGTACACTTTTTTCCTCCTTTACCTTAAAATATAATGTTAGGAATGTGTCAAAATTATTTAGAAAAAATGACACTCGACATAATATAATTACGACGATGATATCAGAGCGCTGAACACTCACCCTCTCTCACTCACTCACTCACTCTCACCCTCTCCACAGAACAGAGTCTTCAGAGCTGGCCAGAAACAAAGTAGCTTTGACATGAAACAAAAGCAAATATTGGGAAAAACCAAGTGAACAGGCACATGCACTCAATCTGTCAACCTTCCTCCCACCACACACACACACACCCACACTTGTCCACATCATTAACAAGCGTGGTAGTCAAAACACTAAAACAATAGTTAAAGCCAAATGGGTTGAACACCTAGAGAGTAATGACATAATAACGGACAGACATTATGGTTTTTCGAACAGGAAGATCCTGTGTAACAAATCTACCGAGGTTTTATGATAGCCACAGAGATACTACAGGTAAGAGGTGGTTGGGTTGACTGTCTATCTGGACCTAAAAAAGGCTTTTGATAGAGTCCCACACAAGAGGCTGTTGTGGAAACCTGGAACATGCTGGAGGAGTGACAGGGAGACTGGGAGGGCGGTAATCAGAGACAATGTATCTGACTGGAGGAGTGTTACTAGCGGAGTACCACAGGGCTCAGTTCCTGCACCAGTAATGTTCATCTCTTCATAAACCATCTACCAGAAGGAATACAGAATTATATGAACATGTTTGTGATGATGCTAAGATAATGGGGAAGACAGGAGACGCAGACGATTGTAATGTCCTTCAAATTGATCTAGATAAATAAAGTGCTTGGAGCGTCAAGTGGCAAATAATGTGAATAAATGTCATGTTTTGGAATGTAATCGGAGAAAATAGACCACACACACAACTTACAAATTATGTGGAAACAGATTGCAAAACTCTAATAAAGAACAAGACCTGGAGGTGGTGTGGATAGTAAACTGTCGCCAGAGGAACACATAAAGAACATAGTGAGAGGAGCGTATGCGTCGCTTTCTAACTTCAGACTTGCTTTTAATTATATGGATGGTGAAATATTAAAGAAAATGTTAATGATTTTTATAGGAACAAATTTGGAATATGCAGCATTTGTATAGTGCCCAAATCTCAAGAAGCACTTAAATAAACAGGAAAAGGTGCAACAGCAGGCTACAAAATGGCTTCCGGAAGTGAAAAACAAGAGTTACGAGGAGGGACTAGAGGCGTTCAACATGCCAAAACTTGGAGAGAGAAGAAAGAGAGGTGCTATGATCACCACTTACAAAATACTATCAGGAATCGACCAAACTGACAAAGAGGAATTCCTGAAACCAGCAACATGACGAACAAGAGGGCACAGACTCAAGCTAAGGAAACAGCGGTGCCGAAAAAATATTATAACATTTTATTTTGCAAACAGAGTGGTAGACAGTTGGAACAAACTAAGTGAGAGAAGGTGGTGGAGGCCGAAACCGTCAGTAGTTTCAAAGTGTTATACGACAAAGAGTACTGGGAAGACGGGACACCACGAGCGTAGCTCTCATCTTGTAACTACATTTAGGTAATTACACACACACACACACACACACACACACACACACACACACACACACACACACACACACACACACACACACACACACACACACGCACAAGCACACACTTCACTGTCACCTACAAAGATGCTCTTGTTGGAGTTGCCTCTGGAAGTGTGCACCACCTGCTGAAGTGTGCACCACCTGCTGAAGTGTGCACCGCCTGCTGAAGTGTGCACCGCCTGCTGAAGTGTGCACCGCCTGCTGAAGTGTGCACCGCCTGCTGAAGTGTGCACCGCCTGCTGAAGTGTGCACCGCCTGCTGAAGTGTGCACCGCCTGCTGAAGTGTGCACCGCCTGCTGAAGTGTGCACCGCCTGCTGAAGTGTGCACCACCTGCTGAAGTGTGCACCACCTGCTGAAGTGTGCACCGCCTGCTGAAGTGTGCACCACCTGCTGAAGTGTGCACCACCTGCTGAAGTGTGCACCACCTGCTGAAGTGTGCACCACCTGCTGAAATGTGCACCACCTGCTGAAATGTGCACCACCTGCTGATGTGTGCACCACCTGCTGATGTGTGCACCACCTGCTGAAGTGTGCACCACCTGCTGAAGTGTGCACCACCTGCTGAAGTGTGCACCACCTGCTGAAGTGTGCACCACCTGCTGAAATGTGCACCACCTGCTGATGTTTGCACCGCCTGCTGAAATGTGCACCACCTGCTGATGTTTGCACCGCCTGCTGAAATGTGCACCACCTGCTGATGTTTGCACCGCCTGCTGAAATGTGCACCACCTGCTGATGTTTGCACCGCCTGCTGAAATGTGCACCACCTGCTGATGTTTGCACCGCCTGCTGAAATGTGCACCACCTGCTGATGTTTGCACCGCCTGCTGAAATGTGCACCACCTGCTGATGTTTGCACTGCCTGCTGAAGTGTGCACCACCTGCTGAAATGTGCACCACCTCCTGAAGTGTGCACCACCTGCTGAAGTGTGCACCACCTGCTGAAGTAGTTCTGACCAACTGTTAACACTGTCAACTCTCATACCTTACTTCACGCTAACAATGTGAGCATAAAAGAGTTGCGAGACATCTTTATCGCTCATATTTAATAAATGTCAATGTATTTTACCCGGAAAGAAATATTACCAAAAATCTTAACCGGGTCTCCCACGTTAGCGCCTCGTACACTGTGCACACATAGTAAGCTTGCCCTGCTGGGGTGGACGTCACAAAACATTATGTTAGATTAAGATATATGCCAGCTGCTGCGCTATAGATAAATCCAAGGCATTAAAAGCAAGATTCGCATAAAAATCCAGTCAACCACTACCTCTTGAGGGGAAGGAAGAGGTAAAAGTCAGAGTAATCCTGTCAGGGGATTTGATGATTCAAGAAAACAAAGGAGTAACTCTTTACTAAATGACAGCATACATAAAAAAAAAAACTTTTAAACGAGATTTCAGACCAATGGCTGTACATTTACAGGTATTAGTGCTCTCTAGTGTGCAACAATATTCCACTAACAACCCCATTCAAAGCTGTAGATGTTGCTGACCTGGCTAACGTGTAGAGGTCATTTATTGCTTCAATCCATTCAATATAACATCAGAATTATTGGACCTACCTTTTGACGCCCGATTAAACGTTCACAAATTGGCGATACATCATAATCAATATCAGAGACATTAAGAGGGTCAGGTTCCATGTTTGTATTCATTAATTCCCAACGAGACCAGGAGGTATGGCAGAATGGACAAAACATCCCGTGTAAAAAGCAGATCTACTCTAAAGAGACAGTCCAATACATTTTATAAAGCCGTTTTAGCTAACAGTCAAGAGCAAGTTTATCAACAATTTCGTTCGAAATCAGTTCATTAAATATTAACACATTAATTAACCAAATACATTTATGAATTAGGTACGCCATGTTTTACCTCTCGCTAAGAACACAAGCAAACGAAACACAGTACAGAACTACACGAACCAAATTATGATATTTAATCAATTAATTAGAAGTGCCAGTTTAATTATAGAAGGATCCAATTGGTGCTGTGCGCACACGCTATAAACCACGACGTTCTCAGTCGCTGCAACAGTTAATGACGACATTTACCAGCAGTAAACGGAACTTGGGAGAGGAAAGTTTGTCGGTGAGAGGCGGGTATTGTGATGCAGGTCCAGACGCCTGACTGTGCCGCTCTGCTGCGGTGCCAGGCAGTGCCAGTGAGAGCGGCGAGCAACAATACTGGCACCAGGGTGGCTGGCTAACCAAGTCAGGGGTAGCTAGTTAGGTGGTAACTGAACTAACCCTTGAGAGCATGAGAATACCTTGCCTACCTTACCCTCAAGGTAAGGTGCCATCCAAGGTAACTTACCCAGTTTACGTGCTTGGACAAGGGACCAATACGTGCACAAACAGCTCATCCTCCACTCAACATATTGACTCATTGCAAAAAAAAAAAAAAACTTTTAGACTGCCTGGGGTCGACTGGTGAAATTAACTCCAGTCACCAGGGTCTGACGGCTGAGTGGACAGCGCTCGGGATTCTTAGTCCTAAGGCTCCGGGTTCGATCCCCGGCGGAGGCGGGAAAAAAAGGGCAAAGTTTCTTTCACCTTGTGCCCCCGTCACCTTGCAGTAAATAGGTACCTGGGAGTTAAGACAGCTGCTACGGGCTGCCCTCGGTGCCATGACCACCGTGGCCCTCGGTGCCATGACCACCGTGGCCCTCGGTGCCATGACCACCGTGGCCCTCGGTGCCATGACCACCGTGGCCCTCGGTGCCATGACCACCGTGGCCCTCGGTGCCATGACCACCGTGGCCCTGGGTGCCATGACCACCGTGGCCCTCGGTGCCATGACCACCGTGGCCCTCGGTGCCATGACCACCGTGGCCTCGGTGCCATGACCACCGTGGCCCTCGGTGCCATGACCACCGTGGCCCTCGGTGCCATGACCACCGTGGCCCTCGGTGCCATGACCACCGTGGCCCTCGGTGCCATGACCACCGTGGCCCTGGGTGCCATGACCACCGTGGCCCTCGGTGCCATGACCACCGTGGCCCTGGGTGCCATGACCACCGTGGCCCTGGGTGCCATGACCACCGTGGCCCTGGGTGCCATGACCACCGTGGCCCTGGGTGCCATGACCACCGTGGCCCTGGGTGCCATGACCACCGTGGCCCTGGGTGCCATGACCGTGGCCCTGGGTGCCATGACCGTGGCCCTGGGTGCCATGACCACCGTGGCCCTGGGTGCCATGACCACCGTGGCCCTGGGTGCCATGACCACCGTGGCCCTGGGTGCCATGACCACCGTGGCCCTGGGTGCCATGACCACTATGGCCCTGGGTGCCATGACCACCATGGCCCTGGGTGCCATGACCACCATGGCCCTGGGTGCCATGACCACCGTGGCCCTGGGTGCCATGACCACCGTGGCCCTGGGTGCCATGACCACCGTGGCCCTGGGTGCCATGACCACCATGGCCCTGGTGCCATGACCACCATGGCCCTGGGTGCCATGACCACCGTGGCCCTGGGTGCCATGACCACCGTGGCCCTGGGTGCCATGACCACCGTGGCCCTGGGTGCCATGACCACCGTGGCCCTGGGTGCCATGACCACCGTGGCCCTGGGTGCCATGACCACCGTGGCCCTGGGTGCCATGACCACCATGGCCCTGGGTGCCATGACCACTATGGCCCTGGGTGCCATGACCACCATGGCCCTGGGTGCCATGACCACTATGGCCCTGGGTGCCATGACCAACATGGCCCTGGGTGCCATAACCACTATGGCCCTGGGTGCCATAAACACTATGGCCCTGGGTGCCATAACCACTATGGCCCTGGGTGCCATAACACTATGGCCCTGGGTGCCATAACCACTATGGCCCTGGGTGCCATAACCACTATGGCCCTGGGTGCCATAACCACTATGGCCCTGGGTGCCATAACCACTATGGCCCTGGGTGCCATAACCACTATGGCCCTGGGTGCCATAACACTATGGCCCTAGCTGCCATCAAATGCACACACAATAAAATAAAGACTGACAAAATACGAGGACTCGTCTTCAATTTCCTAGAGAACAGAACACAGAGTGGCAATAGTCAACAAAATACAATCCGGATCATCCACCGTGAAAAGCACAGTCCCCCAGGGCACTGTGACTGCTCCAGCACGCCTTGCACTTGGACCCGTCAATGCGACAACCAAAGACGATATTACCAGTTAAAAACAGACTGGCAAGAAACAAACCCAGAGTTAAAAAATCGGTGGTAGGCTATTAAAACCCAGGAGAGGCGGCGGTGGTCGGCATTTTACCATTCAGGCCGGCGGCTGGCCCGGGAAATCCTCGGGCGAGTTTCCCCAAGTTGGCTAGAACGGTTGTAAGTATTCCAACACCACTACTGCCACCCTCTCCTCAGTGCCTCTGCTCCCTGGCACTGCTGCCACCCCTCTCAGTGCCTCTCCTCCTGGCACTGCTGCCACCCTCTCCCTCCGTGCCTCTCCTCCCTGGCACTGCTGCCTCTACTCAGTGCCACTTCCTCCCTGGCACTGCTGCCACTCCTCTCCTCAGTGCCTCTCCTCCCTGGCACTGCTGGCCACCCCTCTCCCTCAGTGCCTCTCCTTCCCTGGCACTGCTGCCACCCCTCTCCTCAGTGCTCTCCTCCCTGGCACTGCTGCCACCCCTCCCTCAGTGCCTCTCTCCCTGGCACTGCTGCCACCCCTCTCCCTCAGTGCCTCTCCTCCTGTACAGGACGTGTTAGGTCACAAGTCTGGCCCAGGTCACAAGTCTGGCCCCAGGTCACAAGTCTGGCCCAGGTCACAAGTCTGGCCCCAGGTCACAAGTCTGGCCCCAGGTCACAAGTCTGGCCCCAGGTCACAAGTCTGGCCCCAGGTCACAAGTCTGGCCCCAGGTCACAAGTCTGGCCCCAGGTCACAAGTCTGGCCCCAGGTCACAAGTCTGGCCCCAGGTCACAAGTCTGGCCCCAGGTCACAAGTCTGGCCCCAGGTCACAAGTCTGGCCCCAGGTCACAAGTCTGGCCCCAGGTCACAAGTCTGGCCCCAGGTCACAAGTCTGGCCCCAGGTCACAAGTCTGCCCCCAGGTCACAAGTCTGGCCCCAGGTCACAAGTCTGGCCCCAGGTCACAAGTCTGGCCCCAGGTCACAAGTCTGGCCCCAGGTCACAAGTCTGGCCCAGGTCACAAGTCTGGCCCCAGGTCACAAGTCTGGCCCCAGGTCACAAGTCTGGCCCCAGGTCACTATTTCTGGCTGACGAATATTTGACTGGTTATGGTCCCTAAACGTGTAGATCGTCGGACACCTCATTGATTCCAAATCCTTGACATGCTATTTTCTACTATGGGAAAATTAAATCTACTTTTGTACCCTGTATTATGTTTCAGATCCTCATTTTTGCCGTACCTGAGTACCTGAAAATTATCACAGGGAGTGCCGGTCGGCCGAGCGGACAGGCACCTAGACTTGTGATCCTGTGTCCCGGGTTCGATCCCGGGCGCCGGGGAGAAACAATGGGCAGAGTTTCTTTCACCCTAGCCCCTGTTACCTAGCAGTAAAATAGGTACCTGGGTGTTAGTCAGCTGTCACGGGCTGTTCCTAGGGGGGTTGGAGGCCTGGTCGAGGACCGGACCGCTGGGGACACTAAAGCCCCGAAATCATCAAGATAACTACTGATTAAACATCATGTTATTTTCTGCCTGCCCTAATCGAAAATTTTGTTGACATCTGCTTAGTATTTTTCAATGTCTTCAGCAGAGGTAATTTCATGCCACGGTCAAGAAACGGTGTCACTAAAGTGCCCTTATCCAACCACAGCCAGAGGACCCAAACAACGAAAACGGGACAGAACGTCACTTTCGCCAGCCACGTCCATTTTTTCCACATTAAGCGTGGGGGGGGGGGAACACTAGGCGTGGCGACTGGGCAACACTAGTCTAGCGTGGCGGGGGGGGGGGGGACACACTAGCGTGGGGGGAGGGGGGGGCAACACGGGCCTACCACCCCCCACCCCAGGCCTCACAATCCGTCACCGTTGAGCACTTAATACACTCATCTGTCATCATTAACCGGAATTGTATAACAACACCCAATGCACCCCGCTCTACCCCACTCTCTTCCCTCTCTCTACTCTCCCGGCCCTTCTCTACCCCACTCTTCCCTCCCTGTAGCATTTAGGAATCTTCATCTCACAAAAACAATCATTAAATACTTACCCCCCCCCACAGGTACTACCATGGGGGGGTCTAACAAGCTCTGTGTTGGCCAATCAACT
>WNGS01163947.1:27206933-27221678 GCA_020271785.1 Procambarus virginalis
GGTTAAAAGGTGAGACAGAGCTAGGGGGAAAAACAAGAGAAGGTAGAGGTGAGAGCCAGAGCGCGCGCCGCTCCAGGTTTCACCCGTCAAGGATCACAATTCTATCAGGGAGAAGCAGTCAGCTTCCCGGGAGATCATTACCTTATAATTCTTATCGTCGGGGACCTCCTCGCTCTCACTTTATGGTCGGCTCTTGTGATGGTGTGATGTGTGGCTCCTTGCTCCGGTGTTACTGGCGGCGGCTGCTGCCTGCTCCGGTGTTACTGGCGGCGGCTGCTGCCTGCTTCGGTGTTACTGGCGGCGGCTGCTGCCTGCTTCGGTGTTACTGGCGGCGGCTGCTGCTGCCTGCTCCAGTGTTACTGGCGGCGGCTGCTGCTGCCTGCTCCGGTGTTAGTGGCGGCGGCTGCTGCCTGCTCCAGTGTTACTGGCGGCGGCTGCTGCCTGCTCCAGTGTTACTGGCGGCGGCTGCTGCTGCCTGCTCCAGTGTTATTGGCGGCGGCTGCTGCCTGCTCCAGTGTTACTGGCGGCGGCTGCTGCCTGCTCCAGTGTTACTGGCGGCGGCTGCTGCTGCCTGCTCCGGTGTTACTGGCGGCGGCTGCTGCTGCCTGCTCCGGTGTTACTGGCGGCGGCTGCTGCTGCCTGCTCCAGTGTTACTGGCGGCGGCTGCTGCTGCCTCCTCCAGTGTTACTGGCGGCGGCTGCTGCTGCCTGCTCCAGTGTTACTGGCGGCGGCGGCTGCTGCCTGCTCCAGTGTTACTGGCGGCGGCGGCTGCTGCCTGCTCCAGTGTTACTGGCGGCGGCGATTGCTGCCTGCTCCAGTGTTACTGGCGGCGGCGGCTGCTGCCTGCTCCAGTGTTACTGGCGGCGGCGGCTGCTGCTGCCTGCTCCAGTGTTACTGGCGGCGGCTGCTGCTGCCTGCTCCAGTGTTACTGGCGACGGCGGCTGCTGCTGCCTGCTCCAGTGTTACTGGCGGCGGCGGCTGCTGCTGCCTGCTCCAGTGTTACTGGCGGCGGCGGCTGCTGCTGCCTGCTCCAGTGTTACTGGCGGCGGCGGCGGCTGCTGCTGCCTGCTCCAGTGTTACTGGCGGCGGCTGCTGCTGCCTGCTCCAGTGTTACTGGCGGCGGCGGCTGCTGCCTGCTCCAGTGTTACTGGCGGCGGCGGCTGCTGCCTGCTCCAGTGTTACTGGCGGCGGCTGCCTGCTCCGGTGTTACTGGCGGCGGCTGCCTGTTCCAGTGTTACTGGCGGCGGCGGCTGCTGCTGCCTGCTCCAGTGTTACTGGCGGCGGCGGCTGCTGCTGCCTGCTCCAGTGTTACTGGCGGCGGCGGCGGCTGCTGCTGCCTGCTCCAGTGTTACTGGCGGCGGCTGCTGCTGCCTGCTCCGGTGTTACTGGCGGCGGCTGCTGCTGCCTGCTCCAGTGTTACTGGCGGCGGCTGCTGCTGCCTGCTCCAGTGTTACTGGCGGCGGCTGCTGCTGCCTGCTCCAGTGTTACTGGCGGCGGCTGCTGCTGCCTGCTCCAGTGTTACTGGCGGCGGCTGCTGCTGCCTGCTCCAGTGTTACTGGCGGCGGCTGCTGCTGCCTGCTCCAGTGTTACTGGCGGCGGCGGCTGCTGCCTGCTCCGGTGTTACTGGCGGCGGCGGCTGCTGCCTGCTCCGGTGTTACTGGCGGCGGCAGCTGCTGCCTGCTCCGGTGTTACTGGCGGCTGCTGCTGCCTGCTCCGGTGTTACTGGCGGCTGCTGCTGCCTGCTCCGGTGTTACTGGCGGCTGCTGCTGCCTGCTCCGGTGTTACTGGCGGCTGCTGCTGCCTGCTCCGGTGTTACTGGCGGCTGCTGCTGCCTGCTCCGGTGTTACTGGCGGCTGCTGCTGCCTGCTCCGGTGTTACTGGCGGCTGCTGCTGCCTGCTCCGGTGTTACTGGCGGCTGCTGCTGCCTGCTCCGTGTTACTGGCGGCTGCTGCTGCCTGCTCCGGTGTTACTGGCGGCGGCGGCTGCTGCCTGCTCGGTGTTACTGGCGGCGGCGGCTGCTGCCTGCTCCAGTGTTACTGGCGGCGGCGGATGCTGCCTGCTCCAGTGTTACTGGCGGCGGCTGCTGCCTGCTCCAGTGTTACTGGCGGCGGCTGCTGCCTGCTCCGGTGTTACTGGCGGCGGCTGCTGCTGCCTGCTCCAGTGTTACTGGCGGTTGCTGCTGCCTGCTCCAGTGTTACTGGCGGCGGCTGCTGCCTGCTCCAGTGTTACTGGCGGCGGCTGCTGCTGCCTGCTCCAGTGTTACTGGCGGCGGCTGCTGCTGCCTGCTCCAGTGTTACTGGCGGCGGCTGCTGCTGCCTGCTCCAGTGTTACTGGCGGCGGCTGCTGCTGCCTGCTCCAGTGTTACTGGCGGCGGCTGCTGCTGCCTGCTCCAGTGTTACTGGCGGCGGCTGCTGCTGCCTGCTCCAGTGTTACTGGCGGCGGCTGCTGCTGCCTGCTCCAGTGTTACTGGCGGCGGCTGCTGCTGCCTGCTCCAGTGTTACTGGCGGCGGCTGCTGCTGCCTGCTCCAGTGTTACTGGCGGCGGCTGCTGCTGCCTGCTCCAGTGTTACTGGCGGCGGCTGCTGCTGCCTGCTCCAGTGTTACTGGCGGCGGCTGCTGCTGCCTGCTCCAGTGTTACTGGCGGCGGCTGCTGCTGCCTGCTCCAGTGTTACTGGCGGCGGCTGCTGCTGCCTGCTCCAGTGTTACTGGCGGCGGCTGCTGCTGCGTGCTCGGTGTTACTGGCGGCGGCGGCTGCTGCCTGCTCCGGTGTTACTGGCGGCGGCGGCTGCTGCCTGCTCCAGTGTTACTGGCGGCGGCGGATGCTGCCTGCTCCAGTGTTACTGGCGGCGGCTGCTGCCTGCTCCAGTGTTACTGGCGGCGGCTGCTGCCTGCTCCGGTGTTACTGGCGGCGGCTGCTGCTGCCTGCTCCAGTGTTACTGGCGGTTGCTGCTGCCTGCTCCAGTGTTACTGGCGGCGGCTGCTGCCTGCTCCAGTGTTACTGGCGGCGGCTGCTGCTGCCTGCTCCAGTGTTACTGGCGGCGGCTGCTGCTGCCTGCTCCAGTGTTACTGGCGGCGGCTGCTGCCTGCTCCAATGTTACTGGCGGCGGCTGCTGCTGCCTGCTCCAGTGTTACTGGCGGCGGCTGCTGCTGCCTGCTCCAGTGTTACTGGCGGCGGCGGCGGCTGCCTGCTCCAGTGTTACTGGCGGCGGCGGCTGCTGCCTGCTCCAGTGTTACTGGCGGCGGCGGCTGCTGCCTGCTCCAGTGTTACTGGCGGCGGCGGCTGCTGCCTGCTCCAGTGTTACTGGCGGCGGCGGCTGCTGCCTGCTCCAGTGTTACTGGCGGCGGCGGCTGCTGCCTGCTCCGGTCTTACTGGCGGCTGCTGCTGCCTGCTCCGGTGTTACTGGCGGCGGCGGCTGCTGCTGCCTGCTCCAGTGTTACTGGCGGCGGCTGCTGCCTGCTCCAGTGTTACTGGCGGCGGCTGCTGCCTGCTCCAGTGTTACTGGCGGCGGCTGCTGCCTGCTCCAGTGTTACTGACGGCGGCTGCTGCCTGCTCCAGTGTTACTGACGGCGGCTGCTGCCTGCTCCAGTGTTACTGACGGCGGCTGCTGCCTGCTCCAGTGTTACTGACGGCGGCTGCCTGCTCCAGTGTTACTGACGGCGGCTGCCTGCTCCAGTGTTACTGACGGCGGCTGCCTGCTCCAGTGTTACTGGCGGCTGCTGCTGCCTGCTCCAGTGTTACTGGCGGCTGCTGCTGCCTGCTCCAGTGTTACTGGCGGCGGCGGCTGCCTGCTCCAGTGTTACTGGCGGCTGCTGCTGCTGCCTGCTCCAGTGTTACTGGCGGCGGCTGCTGCCTGCTCGGGTGTTACTGGCGGCGGCTGCTGCCTGCTCCGGTGTTACTGGCGGCGGCGGCTGCTGCCTGCTCCGGTGTTACTGGCGGCGGCGGCTGCTGCCTGCTCCGGTGTTACTGGCGGCGGCGGCTGCTGCCTGCTCCAGTGTTACTGGCGGCGGCGGCTGCTGCCTGCTTCAGTGTTACTGGCGGCGGCGGCGGCTGCCTACTCCGGTGTTACCTGGTTGATACCTGGTTGATGGGGTTCTGGGAGTTCTACTACTCCCCAAGCCCGGCCCGAGGCCACGCTCGACTTGTGAGAGTTTGGTCCACCAGGCTGTTGCTTGGAGCGGCCCGCAGGCCCACATGCCCACCACAGCCCGGCTGGTCCGGCACTCCTTGGAGGAATCAGTCCAGTTTTCTCTTCAAAATGTCCACGGTTGGTCCGGCAATATTTCTTATAGTCGCTGGGAGGACGTTGAACAACCGCGGACCTCTGATGTTTATACAGTGTTCTCTGATTGTGCCTATGTTCAGTGTTCTCCGATTGTGTTCTCTGCTCTTCACTGGTTCTATTCTAAGTTTTCTTCCATATCGTTCACTCCAGTACGTTGTTATTTTACTGTGTACATTTTGGACCTGTCCCTCCAGTATTTTCCATGTGTATATTATTTGGTATCTCTCTCGTCTCCTTTCTAGAGAGTACATTTGGAGAGCTTTGAGACGATCCCAATAATTTAGGTGTTTTATCTCGTCTATGCGTGCCGTATATGTTCTCTGTATTCCCTCTATTTCAGCAATCTCTCCTGCTCTGAAGGGGAAGTGAGTACTGAGCAGTACTCAAGACGGGACAACACAAGTGACTTGAAGAGTACAACCATTGTGATGGGATCCCTGGATTTGAAAGTTCTCGTAATCCATCCGATCATTTTTCTGGCTGACGCAATATTTGCTTGGTTATGCTCCCTAAACGTTAGGTCGTCAGACATCATTATTCCCAAATCCTTTACATGCTGTTTTCCTACTATGGGAAGATTCGATTGTGTTATGTACTCTGTATTAGGTTTCAGATCCTCATTTTTGCCGTATTTGGAGGCACCTATTTGTGCCTGCAGGATCGAGTTCTAGCTCTTAGACCCCACTTTTCTAGCCGTTGGTTGTCTAATGCAGTGACTCCTGACCTATTTCTCTACCATACTTGCTTTTAGAGTTATGAATGTAGTTAGCCTCTACTACTTGCTCCTTTGGGTCATTCCATTTACTCACTTCCTTTACGCTAAAATAAAACTTTCTAACATCTCTATGACACATCTGAGTCTCAAGCTTCCATGCTGTTCTATTGTTATTCATTGTAAGCATTTCCTCTGTTTCCACCCTGTCAATCCCTCTAAGTATTTATACATTTGTATCATGTCCCCCCTCTCCCTCCTCCTTTGTAGCGTCGTCAGGTTTAATTCCGTCAATCTTTTCGTACCTCATCCTTCGCAACTCTGGTACGGGTCGTCATCATGTATCGGTCTTTCGGTCTCCTGGCTCTTGATTCCATTCCCATCACCTTACACTTGCTGGTATTGAACTCTAGCAGCAAAATCTCCGACCAGCTATGCAACCTGTTCAAATCATCCTGGAGAATCTTACAATCCTCATCTGTCTCAAATCACCTCATTAGTTTTGCATAATCTGCAAACATTGATATATAAGACAACTCCAGCAGTACAGTTGTTTATATAAATGAGGAATAGAATGGGACCCAGCAGCGATCCTTGAGGCACCCCGCTTGTTACTCTACGCCAGTCCCACTCCTCGCCCCTCACTCTCACTCTCTGACACCTGTCTGTCAGGTAATTCATAACCCTTGTTGCCGCCTACTCCCGCCTGCCTCTCAAGTATGTGTTGTAACCTCCTGTGTAAGGAACTGTATCAAAGGCTTTTTGGCAGTCTAGAAATATGCAATCTGCCCATCCTTCTCTGTCTTGCCTTATTTTTGTTACCTCATCATAAAACTTCAAGAGGTTCGTCATGCATGATTTCACTTCTTTAAAGCCGTGTTGTTGTTTACTTACAATTTAATTTTTTCTGGGTGTGCAACTAGTCTTGGCCTTATAATTTTTTAAAGTACTTTGCAAGGGATGCTTGTGAGTGACACTAGTCTGTAGTTAAGTGCCTCTTCACTAGCTCCTTTCTTGTAGATATTAAGGTAACAGCGGAGGAAGTAAGAATGCAGCTAGCATCACTGGATGTAACTGAAGCTACTGGGCCAGATTGAGTATCACCATGGATGTTAAAAGAAGCGGTCCACATTTGCCTTCTTCCAGCAGCTGGGCAAGTCCCCCTGTGTAAGTGACTCATTATAGATTAGTGCTAGAGGTACCTTACCTTGAGGTGTTTTCGGGGCTTAGCGGCCCTGTCGTCGACCAGGCCTCCTCGTTGCTGGACTGATCAACAGGCTGTTGACGCGGCTGCTCGCAACCTGGCGTATGAATCACAGCCTGGTTGATCAGATATCCTTTGGAGGTTGTTCTCGAGTTCTCTCGAACACTGTGAGGGGTCANTCTATGTTATGATTTGCCTGAGTTTTGTACGTGGTTTCCGTTTTTCATGTTTTCATTTTTTCCGTAGCGCATGAGCTGGAACTTATCTTCGTTAAACACCATATTATTTTCTGTAGCTCATAGAAAGACCTGATCTACATCTGATTGGAAGTTTGCCGTGTCCTCTATGTTGCCTACTCTCATAAAAATCCTAGTGTCATCTGCAAAGGATGATACAGTGCTATAGGTTGTGTTCTTGTCTATGTCCAATATGAGGATGAGAAAAAGTACTGGAGCAAGCACAGTACCCTGGGGGACTGAGCTCTTCACGGTTGATGGTCCGGATTTTATTTTGTTGACTATTACACATTGGGTTCTGTTAGTCAGGAAATTGTAGATCCACCTGCCTATTTTTCCGGTAATTCTCTTTGCACGCATTTTATGTGCAATAACACATAAATAACCAATAACACCATGGTTACATTTGTCGAAGGCTTTTGCGAAATCTGTGTAAATTACATCAGCGTTTTGTTTGTCTTCCATGGCATCTAATGCCATATCATAGTGGTCCAGCAACTGCGACAGGCAAGAGCGCCCTGTTCTGAAACCATGTTGTCCGGGGTTATGGAGATGCTGTGATTCCATGCATTTTGTGATCTTACTTCTTAGCACTCTTGCAAAGACTTATGATGCGTGAGGTTAGCACTATCGGTCTGTAATTTTTTTAATGTGCCTTATTTCCTATTTTATGGAGTGGTGCTATCTCTGCTGTTTTTAGTATGATGAATATACGAGTTCCAAGAATAACGTAGAGTTATTTCTGTGTGCAGATTTGGAAGCAGTCCCTCTAATATTCCTTCACATGTGAGGCTGATAGCATCCGCGTCCAGCAGTTTGATTGACCATCAGCCATTAAGCCTGGTCAGAGACCGGGCCCCGAAGGCCACTCCAGGTAGGTAGCTCTGTGAGCGTCACTCCCACACAGGTAATGGGGACCATAGGAGTGTGTAGACAACCTCTGTGGGACAAGAGGACACAAGAGGAAACTGGAAATGCAAAGGAGTCGAAGAAATGTTAGGAATCTACCCTGAACGAGGCAGTCTACAAGCTGCAGATAATATAACGGATATTAATGCGAACTTCGAAGACTTTGAAAGAAAAATTGACAACATGTCCATGCACTCGGGCACTGGTCCTGACTCATAGAAGTCAATATTCATAAAGAAATGTAAAGTACCAGTAGTGAGAGCACTCAGCGATATATTGAGAAAGAGCCTGGATACAGGGGAGATACCAGCAGCACTTAAATCAACAGATATAGCTCCTCTACACAAGGGGGGGAGTAAAGCTTTGGCCAAAAAATATTGACTAGTTGCACTATCACACATAATAAAAGTTTTGGAAAGAGTGATTAGGAATCAAATTTCTCGTTTTATGGAAAATAATGAGTTACACAACCCAGGACAACATGGATTTAGAGCGGGAAGATCCTGTCTGTCACAGTTACTCAACCACTATGACAAAATCACAGAAGCCCTAGAAGACAAGCAAAATGCAGATGTTGTATACACAGACTTTGCAAAGGCGTTCGACCAATGTGACCATGGGGTGATAGCCCATAAAATGAAGTCAATGGAATAACTAGTAAAGTAGGATGGGGGATACTCAATTTCCTGTCAAGCAGAACACACAAAGAGTAACAGTCAATCAAATCAAATCGAGTCCAAGCGCAGTTAAAAGCTCTGTACCTCAAGGTACAGTCCTTGCACCACTACTTTTCTTATTCTCATATCATATAGACAAAAATTTAAGTCACAGCTTCATATCGTCCTTTGCAGATAACACAAAAATCAGCATGAAAATTACTTTAGCTGAAGACATTGAAAAACTACAAGCAGATATTAATAAAGTTTTCAACTGGGCAGCAGTAAATAACATGATGTTTAACAGTGATAAATTCCAGGTACTCGGGTACGGTAAAAATGAGAACCTTAAGCATAATACAGGGTACAAAACACAATCAAATGTGCCCATAGTAAGAAAGCAGCATGTAAAGGATTTGGGAATAATGATATCCGACGATCTAACGTTTAGGGAGCATAACCAAGCAAATATTGCGTCAGCCAGAAAAATGACAGGATGGATTACGAGAAATTTCAAATCCAGGGATCCCATCACAATGGTTGTACTCTTCAAGTTACTTGTGTTGTCCCGTCTTGAGTACTGCTCAGTACTCACTTCCCCCTTCAGAGCAGGAGAGACTACTGAAATAGAGGGAATAGAGAGAACATATACGGCACGCATAGACGCGATAAAGCACCTCAATTACTGGGATCGTCTTTAAAGCTCTCCAAATGAATTCACTAGAAAGGAGACGAGATATCAAATAATATACACGTGGAAAACACAGCCATGTACCAAATCTACACAGTAAAATAACAACATACTGGAGTGAACGATATGGAAGAAAATGCAGAATAGAACCAGCGAAGAGCAGAGGTGTCATAGGCACAATCAGAGAACACTGTATAAACATCAGAGGTCCACGGTTGTTCAACATCCTCCCAGTGAGCATAAAAAATATCGCGGGAACAACCGTGGACATCAAGAGAAAACTAGATTGTTTTCTTCAAGAAGTGCCGGACCAACCGGGCTGTGGTGGGTATGTGGGCCTGCGGGCCGCTCCAAGCAACAGCCTGGCGGACCAAACTCTCACAAGTCAAGCCTGGCCTCGGGTCGGGCTTGGGCAGTAGAAGAACTCCCAGAACCCATTAAGCAGGTAAGTGGAATGCACTGAAAGAATTAGCTGTGGAAGCCACCTCCATCCACAACTTTAAGGCCAGGTTCGATAACAAGGTTTGAAAATTATAATAGTGAAGCTTTAACGCAACAGGTACAAGGGCAGTGGGCGGGGCATAAATAGGTAGACCTCACTTCCCCGTTATCTCTGATATGTTAGTACAGGTAATGGGACCATTACCGAGTACTGCTCCTGGTCTCAGGAGGTCTTCTGATCTCCCCCTGGTCCAAGGTCTCAACCAGGTCTCAACCTCCTGGTTCTCAGACCATTACGGAGGACCAAGGGAGTATGTTGACAAGCTCTCCCACATAGGTAATGGGGACCAGGCGAGGGCGGTGACAAGCTCTCCCACATAGGTAATGGGGACCCAGCTACACCAAGGAGTTGCCACCCATTACCCACCGGAAGTTATTACGGAAGTTTGGCGGTTAAAACCCAGGTTGAGATGTTATGGGGCCGACAGGCGGACCGGTGCGGGGCTAGCTCCCAGGAGGACTGGGGGGTGGACCAGGAGGACTGGGGTGGACCAGGAGGACTGGGGGTGGACCAGGAGGACTGGTGGTGGACCAGGAGGACTGGGGGTGGACCAGGAGGACTGGGGTGGACCAGGAGGACTGGGGGTGGACCAGGAGGACTGGGGGGTGGACCAGGAGGACTGGGAGGTGGACCAGGAGGACTGCGGGGTGGACCAGGAGGACTGGGGGAGGCCAGGAGGACTGGGGGGTGGACCAGGAGGACTGGGGGTGGACCAGGAGGACTGGGGGGTGGACCAGGAGGACTAGGGGGTGGACCAGGAGGACTAGGGGGTGGACCAGGAGGACTAGGGGGTGGACCAGGAGGACTAGGGGGTGGACCAAGAGGACTAGGGGTGGACCAAGAGGACTAGGGGGTGGACCAGAAGGACTAGGGGTGGACCAGGAGGACTGGGGGAGGCCAGGAGGACTGGGGGAGGCCAGGAGGACTGGGGGAGGCCAGGAGGACTGGGGGGTGGACCAGGAGGACTGGGGGGTGGACCAGGAGGACTGGGGGGTGGACCAGGAGGACTGGGGGTAGACCAGGAGGACTGGGGGGTGGACCAGGAGGACTGGGGGGAAGATGAGATGGTTGCAGGAGAAAATAGAGAAAGTAAAGGAGGGTTAAAAGGTGAGACAGAGCTAGGGGGAAAACAAGAGAAGGTAGAGGTGAGAGCCAGAGCGCGCGCCGCTCCAGGTTTCACCCGTCAAGGATCACAATTCTATCAGGGAGAAGCAGTCAGCTTCCCGGGAGATCATTACCTTATAATTCTTATCGTCGGGGACCTCCTCGCTCTCACTTTATGGTCGGCTCTTGTGATGGTGTGATGTGTGGCTCCTTGCTCCGGTGTTACTGGCGGCGGCTGCTGCCTGCTCCGGTGTTACTGGCGGCGGCTGCTGCTGCTGCCTGCTCCAGTGTTACTGGCGGCGGCTGCTGCCTGCTTCGGTGTTACTGGCGGCGGCTGCTGCCTGCTCCGGTGTTACTGGCGGCGGCTGCTGCCTGCTCCGGTGTTACTGGCGGCGGCTGCTGCCTGCTTCGGTGTTACTGGCGGCGGCTGCTGCCTGCTCCGGTGTTACTGGCGGCGGCTGCTGCCTGCTCCGGTGTTACTGGCGGCGGCTGCTGCCTGCTCCGGTGTTACTGGCGGCGGCTGCTGCCTGCTCCAGTGTTACTGGCGGCGGCTGCTGCCTGCTCCGGTGTTACTGGCGGCGGCTGCTGCCTGCTCCAGTGTTACTGGCGGCGGCTGCTGCCTGCTCCGGTGTTACTGGCGGCGGCTGCTGCTGCTGCCTGCTCCGGTGTTACTGGCGGCGGCTGCTGCTGCTGCCTGCTCCAGTGTTACTGGCGGCGGCTGCTGCTGCCTGCTCCAGTGTTACTGGCGGCGGCGGCTGCTGCCTGCTCCGGTGTTACTGGCGGCGGCGGCTGCTGCCTGCTCCGGTGTTACTGGCGGCGGCGGCTGCTGCCTGCTCCAGTGTTACTGGCGGCGGCTGCTGCTGCCTGCTCCAGTGTTACTGGCGGCGGCTGCTGCCTGCTCCAGTGTTACTGGCGGCGGCTGCTGCTGCCTGCTCCAGTGTTACTGGCGGCGGCTGCTGCTGCTGCCTGCTCCAGTGTTACTGGCGGCGGCTGCTGCTGCCTGCTCCAGAGTTACTGGCGGCGGCTGCTGCTGCCTGCTCCAGTGTTACTGGCGGCGGCTGCTGCTGCCTGCTCCAGTGTTACTGGCGGCGGCTGCTGCTGCCTGCTCCAGTGTTACTGGCGGCGGCTGCTGCTGCCTGCTCCAGTGTTACTGGCGGCGGCTGCTGCCTGCTCCGGTGTTACTGGCGGCGGCGGCGGCTGCCTGCTCCAGTGTTACTGGCGGCGGCGGCTGCCTGCTCCAGTGTTACTGGCGGCGGCGGCTGCTGCCTGCTCCAGTGTTACTGGCGGCGGCGGCGGCTGCCTGCTCCAGTGTTACTGGCGGCGGCTGCTGCTGCCTGCTCCGGTGTTACTGGCGGCGGCTGCTGCTGCTGCCTGCTCCGGTGTTACTGGCGGCGGCTGCTGCTGCCTGCTCCGGTGTTACTGGCGGCGGCTGCTGCTGCCTGCTCCGGTGTTACTGGCGGCGGCTGCTGCTGCCTGCTCCGGTGTTACTGGCGGCGGCTGCTGCTGCTGCCTGCTCCAGTGTTACCTGGTTACCTGGTTGATGGGGTTCTGGGAGTTAGTTCTTCTACTCCCCAAGCCCGGCCCGAGGCCACGCTCGACTTGTGAGAGTTTGGTCCACTAGGCTGTTGCTTGGAGCGGCCCGCAGGCCCACATACCCACCACAGCCCGGCTGGTCCGGCACTCCTTGGAGGAAACAGTCCAGTTTTCTCTTTAAGATGTCCACGGTTGGTCCGGCAATATTTCTTATAGTCGCTGGGAGGACGTTGAACAACCGCGGACCTCTGATGTTTATACAGTGTTCTCTGATTGTGCCTATGTTCAGTGTTCTCTGATTGTGTTCTCTGCTCTTCACTGGTTCTATTCTGCGTTTTCTTCCATATCATTCACTCCAGTACGTTGTTATTTTACTGTGTACATTTTGGACCTGTCCCTCCAGTATTTTCCATGTGTATATTATTTGGTATCTCTCTCGTCTCCTTTCTAGAGACTACATTTGGAGAGCTTTGAGACGATCCCAATAATTTAGGTGTTTTATCTCGTCTATGCGTGCCGTATATGTTCTCTGTATTCCCTCTATTTCAGCAATCTCTCCTGCTCTGAAGGGGGAAGTGAGTACTGAGCAGTACTCAAGACGGGACAACGCAAATGATTTGAAGAGTACAACCATTGTGATGGGATCCCTGGATTTGAAAGTTCTCGTAATCCATCCTATCATTTTTCTGGCTGACGCAATATTTGCTTGGTTATGCTCCCTAAACGTTAGGTCGTCAGACATCATTATTCCCAAATCCTTTACATGCTGTTTTCCTACTATGGGCAGATTCGATTGTGTTATGTACTCTGTATTAGGTTTCAGATCCTCATTTTTGCCGTATTTGCAGGCACCTATTTGTGCCTGCAGGATCGAGTTCTAGCTCTTAGACCCCACTTTTCTAGCCGTTGGTTGTCTAATGCAGTGACTTCTGACCTATTTCTCTACCATACTTGCTTTTAGAGTTATGAATGTAGTTAGCCTCTACAACCTGCTCCTTTGGGTCATTCCATTTACTCACTTCCTTTATGCTAAAATAAAACTTTCTAACATCTCTATGACACATCTGAGTCTCAAGCTTCCATGCTGGTCTATTGTTATTCATTGTAAGCATTTCCTCTGTTTCCACCCTGTCAATCCCTCTAAGTATTTTATACATTTGTATCATGTCCCCCCCCCCCCTCTCCCTCCTCCTTTGTAGCGTCGTCAGGTTTAATTCCGTCAATCTTTTCGTACCTCATCCTTCGCAACTCTGGTACGGGTCGTCATGATGTATCGGTCTTTCGGTCTCCTGGCTCTTGATTCCATTCCCATCACCTTACACTTGCTGATATTGAACTCTAGCAGCCAAATCTCCGACCAGCTCTGCAACCTGTTCAAATCATCCTGGAGAATCTTACAATCCTCATCTGTCTCAAATCACCTCATTAGTTTTGCATAATCTGCAAACATTGACATATAAGACAACTCCAGCAGTACAGTTGTTTATATAAATGAGGAATAGAATGGGACCCAGCAGCGATCCTTGAGGCACCCCGCTTGTTACTCTACGCCAGTCCCACTCCTCGCCCCTCACTCTCACTCTCTGACACCTGTCTGTCAGGTAATTCATAACCCTTGTTGCCGCCTACTCCCGCCTGCCTCTCGAGTATGTGTTGTAACCTCCTGTGTAAGGAACTGTATCAAAGGCTTTTGGCAGTCTAGAAATATGCAATCTGCCCATCCTTCTCTATCTTGTCTTATTTTTCGTTTCATCATAAAATTTCAAGAGGTTCGCCAGGCATGATTTAAAGCCGTGTTGTTGTTTACTTACAAATTTATTTTTTTCTGGGTGTGCAACTAGTCTTGGCCTTATAATTTTTTAAAGTACTTTGCAAGGGATGTTTGTGAGTGACACTGGTATGTAGTTAAGTGCCTCTTCACTAGCTCCTTTCTTGTAGATATAAAAGGTGTTTAGTTGTGTTTATTTAATATTTTACATGGAACATGAGTCAGGCAGACAGGATTTTCAGAGGCTCCAGGTTGTGTGACCCTAGCAATTAAATACATACCTCTGTGTGTTAATGACCGCAAGTTGACCAGGGGTCATACATGTGAATTGACCTTGCTTGATAACTGGTTGATGGGGTTCTGGGAGTTTTTCTACTCCCAAGCCCGGCTCGAGCCAGGCTTGACTTGTGAGAGTTTGGTCCACCAGGCTGTTGCTTGGAGCGGCCCGCAGGCCCACATACCCACACAGCCCGGTTGGTCCGGCACTCCTGAAGAAAACTGTCTAGTTTCCTCTTGAAGATGTCCATTGGTTGTTCGGCATATTTTGATGCTCGCTGGGAGGGGTTGAACAACCGGGACCTCTGATGTTTATAAGTGTTCTCTGATTGTGCCTATGCACCTCTGCTCTTCACTGGTTCTATTCTGCATTTTCTTCCATATCGTTCACTCCAGTAGTTGTTATTTTACTGTGTACATTTGGGACCTGGCCCTCAGTATTTTCATGAGTATATTTTTTTTCTCTTTCGTCTCCTTTCTAGCGAGTACATTTGGAGAGCTTTGAGACGATCCCAATAATTTTGTTGCTTTATCTCGTCTATGCGTGCCGTATATGTTCTCTGTAATCCCTCTATTCAGCAATCTCTCCGCTCTGAAGGGGGGAAGCGAGTACTGAGCAGTACTCGAGACGGGACATCACAAGTGATTTGAAGAGTACAACCATTGTGATGGGATCTCTGGACATGAAGGTTCTCGTAATCCATCCGATCATTTTTCTGGCTGACGCAATACTTGCTTGGTTAGCTCCCTAAACGTTAGGTCGTCGGACATCATTATTCCCAAATCCTTGACATGCTGTTTTCCCTACTATGGGTTTCTGCTAAGCTGATAATTGCAGACGGCTGGCTGGATTGTCCCATCAAACAAGTCGC
>WNGS01163947.1:27222778-27239188 GCA_020271785.1 Procambarus virginalis
TGTTTAAGGTGAGGTCGGTAGATAGACTTAGGGTATCTACTTTGGGCGGAGTTTAGTTACCAGGTCCCCCCATAAACACCCATGGAACTGTATATTCAAGAGCACAGCATACGATCAGCACACACACACAAGATTGAGCAGCAGTGAGAATAGATCGCTGGCCAGAGGCTTCAGCCGCCAAACTAGCCTCACCAGGCCAGAAGGGGGGACTGCCCGTCATTTGTAGCCTCACCAGGCCAGAAGGGGGGCTGCCCGTCATCTGTAGCCTCACCAGGCCAGAAGGGGGGACTGCCCGTCAACTGTAGCCTCACCAGGCCAGAAGGGAGACTGCCTGTCAACTGTAGCCTCACCAGGCCAGAAGGGGGACTGCCTGTCAACTGTAGCCTCACCAGGCCAGAAGGGAGACTGCCTGTCAACTGTAGCCTCACCAGGCCAGAAGGGAGACTGCCTGTCAACTGTAGCCTCACCAGGCCAGAAGGGAGACTGCCTGTCAACTGTAGCCTCACCAGGCCAGAAGGGAGACTGCCTGTCAACTGTAGCCTCACCAGGCCAGAAGGGAGACTGCCTGTCAACTGTAGCCTCACCAGGCCAGAAGGGAGGACTGCCTGTCAACTGTAGCCTCACCAGGCCAGAAGGGAGACTGCCTGTCAACTGTAGCCTCACCAGGCCAGAAGGGAGACTGCCTGTCAACTGTAGCCTCACCAGGCCAGAAGGGAGACTGCCTATCAACTGTAGCCTCACCAGGCCAGAAGGGAGACTGCCTGTCAACTGTAGCCTCACCAGGCCAGAAGGGAGACTGCCTGTCAACTGTAGCCTCACCAGGCCAGAAGGGAGGACTGCCTGTCAACTGTAGCCTCACCAGGCCAGAAGGGAGGACTGCCTGTCAACTGTAGCCCTCCTCCTCCTCCTATCCAACTTAGTCTATGTCCTTGCTGAGTTTGAACGTTAAGGTGACTTATCTCTCGTTCTCTAAACTTAAGACGTTGGGTGATTTTCAGGGACAATCAACCATAGTGGTTTCAATGCCTTGTGTGGTGATTCACATCATATGAGTTACGATGTGATCTTAGTGATCCTGATCTGATCCTGATATTGATCCTGATTACTGATCCTAATGTGATTACAATATGAGTTACGATTACGATCCTGATATAGTGAGCATTAAGTTTAACTGTTTGAATTAATACTGTTAGTACTAAAAATGTACTTGATTAACTTTGTAATCTGACTTTGTGTTCCCTGGAATCTTGGATTTCCTGATATATTGCAAGCTAGAGTGTGGAGCACTCTTGAGTTCACTGACTTAAGTATGAGTACATGCTTACGGCAGATACATTTGATAATAGCCTAGAGTACAGACAAGTTCCATTCCTTGTCTTGGATGTACTGAACTAGAATGGATGGTGGCAGCACTCTCTACTCTTCTACTTTTCTACCTTCTACCTTTTCTACTACTCTACTAACTCCTACTTCCCCAGTAATCCCATTCTCTTCCTCTAACTTTCCCTTTTCCCTGATGACTCCTTCCTTACTCCTCCCTACTCCCAATACTCCTACCTCATCTCTACCTCCCACATCTCTACCTCCCTCATCTCTACCTCCCACATCTCTACCTCCCACATCTCTACCTCCCTCATCTCTACCTCCCTCACCTCTACCTCCCACATCTCTACCTCCCACATCTCTACCTCCCTCATCTCTACCTCCCTCATCTCTACCTCCCTCACCTCTACCTCCCTCACCTCTACCTCCCTCATCTCTACCTCCCTCATCTCTACCTCCCTCATCTCTACCTCCCTCATCTCTACCTCCCTCATCTCTACCTCCCTCATCTCTACCTCCCTCATCTCTACCTCCCTCATCTCTACCTCCCTCATCTCTACCTCCCTCATCTCTACCTCCCTCATCTCTACCTCCCTCATCTCTACCTCCCTCATCTCTACCTCCCTCATCTCTACCTCCCTCATCTCTACCTCCCTCATCTCTACCTCCCTCATCTCTACCTCCCTCATCTCTACCTCCCTCATCTCTACCTCCCTCATCTCTACCTCCCTCATCTCTACCTCCCTCATCTCTACCTCCCTCATCTCTACCTCCCTCATCTCTACCTCCCTCATCTCTACCTCCCTCATCTCTACCTCCCTCATCTCTACCTCCCTCATCTCTACCTCCCTCATCTCTACCTCCCTCATCTCTACCTCCCTCATCTCTACCTCCCTCACCCCATATCATCACTCATTACTTCATTATTCACTTTTCAATTTTATTTCATTCTAATTTCCGACCTCGCATTACACGGACAACGCTCGAGGGTCGTAGTCCTAAGGACCCGGGACGTGGTCACGTTTTCTTGGGACGTGAGGTTCAGCTCCTTCTGCCTTTCCTCGTAGCTCATTCCTCTCAGTTCCGGGACGAGTCTGGTGGCATACCGCTGAATCTTCTCTAACTTTGTCTTGTGTTTAACTAGGTATGGATTCCAGGCTGGAGCTTGATTCCTTACACCTAGAGTATTCTAGGTGTGCTCACCTCTAGGTGTATTGCACTTAGAGTGTATTTACCTAGTTGTGCTTACGGGGGTTGAGCTCTGCTCTTTCGGCCCGCCTCTCAACTGTCAATCAATCAACTGTTACTAACTAATATTTTTTTCCCACACCGACACACACTGGTGTGGGGGGTGGGGGGGGTGGTGTGTGTGTGTGTGTGTGTGTGTGTGTGTGTGTGTGTGTGTGTGTGTGTGTGTGTGTGTGTGTGTGTGTGTGTGTGTGTGTGTGTGTGTGTGTGGAAAAATGGTAGTAGTAGTTAGAAACGGTTGATTGACAGTTGAGAGGCGTGCCGAAGAGCAGAGCTCAACCCCCGCAAGCACAACTAGGTGAACACACACCCAGGAAGCAGCCCGTAACAACTGTAACTCCCAGGTACTTATTTACGGCTAGGTAACAGTGTCATCAGGGTGAAAGAAACTCTGCCCATCTGTTTCCACCAGCGCCGGGATCGAACCCGGACCCTGGGATTACGAGACCTAAGCGCTGTGCACTCAACCACAGGCCTTAGTGTGTGAGAGAGAGAGAGAAATGACCAAAGTGTAGTTACAGGATGAGAGCTACACTCGTGGCAGGCCGTCTTACCAGTACTCTTTGTCATAATGACCTTTTGAAACTACTGACGGGTTTGGCCTCCACCACCTCACTGACTTGTTCCAACCGTCTTCCACTGTTTCCAAAAAGATAATTTTCTGATATTCTTTTAGCAGCTTTGTTTCCTTAGCTTGACTCTTGTGACCTCTCTTAGCTTGACTCTTGTGACCTCTCTTAGCTTGACTCTTGTGACCTCTCTTAGCTTGACTCTTGTGACCTCTCTTAGCTTGACTCTTGTGACCTCTCTTAGCTTGACTCTTGTGACCTCTCTTAGCTTGACTCTTGTGACCTCTCTTAGCTTGACTCTTGTGACCTCTCTTAGCTTGACTCTTGTGACCTCTCTTGTTCTTGATGTTGCGGGTTTCAGGAATTCCTCTTTATCGACTTCGTAGATTCCTGATAATAAGATGACCAACCCACACATCAGTAAATGGAGAAACTACTTTTTTTCCATTTTATCCATTTTTTCCAAGCCAGGAACGGCAGAATGAGGGGACACAGATGGAAAGTAGACAAATAAATCGGAGAGATGCCAGAGACAACATTTTCGGCGTTAAGAGTTGTCAATATGTGGAATAGACATAGAAGTTGTTGAAGCTAGCTCGAATAAAAATTGTAAATTTAAATGACAAATGCGGGAGAAATGAGTCAATTCACTGATCTAAGAATGTTCAGGAGCCGAGTTCGAAGCCAGCAAGCACATCTAGGACAGTACACACGTGCACACATTTGGCAAAGACAGTGGTAGACACGAGCGGAACAAGTTAAGTGGATGACAAAACCTTCAATAGTTTCAGAAAGTCGTGAAACAAACAGTACCGGAAGACGGGTACAACGACACCTGAGTAATTACACACACACACACACACACACACACACACACACACACACACACACACACACACACACACACACACAGTTAGACCAATCCTGGAGTATGCAGCTCCAGCCTGGAGTTCATACCTAGTTAAACACAAGACGAAATTAGAGAAGATTCGGAGGTATGCCACCAGACTGGTCCCGGAACTGAGAGGAATGAGCTACGAGGAAAGGCTAAGGGAGCTGAACCTCACAACCCTGGAAAACAGAAGAGTAAGGAGAGACATGATAACCACCTACAAAATTCTCAGGGTAATTGAGAAGGTGGACAAAGACAAACTCTTTAGCACGGGTGGAACACGAACAAGGGGACACAGGTGGAAACTTAGTACCCAGATGAGCCACAGAGACGTTAGAAAGGATTTTTTCAGTGTCAGAGTAGTTAACAAATGGAACGCACTAGGCAGTGATGTGGTGGAGGCTGACTCCATACACAGTTTCAAGTGTAGATATGATAGAGCCCAGTAGGCTCAGGAATCTGTACACCAGTTGATTGACAGTTGGGAGGCGGGACCAAAGAGCCAGAGCTCAACCCCCCCCCCAAACACAACTAGGTGAGTACACATTTTAGGGACCTAGTAGCTGAGTGGACAACTACCCGGGGACAGCTACTGATTACGCGGGACGCGTAATCCTGTGGCCCGGGTTCGATTCTCGGACTAGGCAGAGACAAATGGGCAGTTTCTTTCACCCTGATGCCCCTGTTACACAGCAGTAACCTGGGAGTTAGACAACTGTTATGGGCTGCCTCCTGGGAATGTGTGTATGTGGGAAAAATTAGTAAAAGTTAGTAACAGTTGATTGACAATTCAGATGCGGGCCGAAAGAGCAGAGCTCAACGCCGGAAGCACAACTAAGTGAATACACACAACTCACAATCATTCCAACCCACTCCAATCAATCTCACATCCTTCCAATCACCCCCCCCCCCTCCCACACATGCAGCCAAATTAATCCCTCCCAGAGCTCTGTATCCCACCTTCCTTGATAACTAATCTATAATTAGATTAAATTTCCACACGGAGGAATATTACAATTATTTTTTGGACATTTTAAATAGCTATTGTATTATTGAATACAACATTTAACCTCAATTCCCACACAAGACAAAATATAGTGTACTTAGTACTGCAATAGGTCTACCTGTTCCGGGGATCAACGTCACTGCGGCCCTGTCTCTGACCAGGCTTCCTGGTTAGTGGTCTGGTCAACTAGGCTCCTGGACGCAGCTGCTTTACAGCTTGGTTAATTAGGTATCCTTCGGAGGTGTTTACAGAGTTCTCTTTTGAACACCGCGAGAGGTCTGCCAGTTATGTCCCTTATGTGTAGTGGAAGCGTGTCCAACAGTCTCGGGCCTTTGATGTTGACAGAGTTCTCTCTCAGAGTACCTGTTGCACCTCTGCTCTTCAACGGGGGTATTCTGCACATCCTGCCATGCCTCATGGTCTCATGTGATGTTATTTCTGTGTGCAGGTTTGGGACCAGCCCCTCTACTATTTTCCACGTGTAAATTATTATGTATCTCTCCCGCCTACGCTCAAGGGAGTACAGATTTAGGCTCTTTAGTCGGTCCCAATAGTTTAAATGTTTAACTGAAAGGATTATCACAATACGATCTCCACGTCAACAATTTCTCCAGCTGTGAAAGGGGCTGTCATTGTGCAGCAGTACTCCACTATAGAGAGCACAAGCGTTTTGAAAAGTATCATCATCGGTATAGCATCTCTAGTGTGAAAAGTTCTTGTTATCCAACCTGTCATTTTTCTTGCAGTTGTGACGGCTACTTTATTGTGTTCTTTAAAGGTAAGGTCTTCCGACATGAGTACACCCAGATCCTTTACATTGCCTTTTCGTTCTATGTTATGATTTGCCTGAGTTTTGTACGTGGTTTCCGTTTTCATGTTTTCATTTTTTCCGTAGCGCATGAGCTGGAACTTATCTTCGTTAAACACCATATTATTTTCTGTAGCTCATAGAAAGACCTGATCTACATCTGATTGGAAGTTTGCCGTGTCCTCTATGTTGCCTACTCTCATAAAAATCCTAGTGTCATCTGCAAAGGATGATACAGTGCTATAGGTTGTGTTCTTGTCTATGTCCAATATGAGGATGAGAAAAAGTACTGGAGCAAGCACAGTACCCTGGGGGACTGAGCTCTTCACGGTTGATGGTCCGGATTTTATTTTGTTGACTATTACACATTGGGTTCTGTTAGTCAGGAAATTGTAGATCCACCTGCCTATTTTTCCGGTAATTCTCTTTGCACGCATTTTATGTGCAATAACACATAAATAACCAATAACACCATGGTTACATTTGTCGAAGGCTTTTGCGAAATCTGTGTAAATTACATCAGCGTTTTGTTTGTCTTCCATGGCATCTAATGCCATATCATAGTGGTCCAGCAACTGCGACAGGCAAGAGCGCCCTGTTCTGAAACCATGTTGTCCGGGGTTATGGAGATGCTGTGATTCCATGCATTTTGTGATCTTACTTCTTAGCACTCTTGCAAAGACTTATGATGCGTGAGGTTAGCACTATCGGTCTGTAATTTTTTTAATGTGCCTTATTTCCTATTTTATGGAGTGGTGCTATCTCTGCTGTTTTTAGTATGATGAATATACGAGTTCCAAGAATAACGTAGAGTTATTTCTGTGTGCAGATTTGGAAGCAGTCCCTCTAATATTCCTTCACATGTGAGGCTGATAGCATCCGCGTCCAGCAGTTTGATTGACCATCAGCCATTAAGCCTGGTCAGAGACCGGGCCCCGAAGGCCACTCCAGGTAGGTAGCTCTGTGAGCGTCACTCCCACACAGGTAATGGGGACCATAGGAGTGTGTAGACAACCTCTGTGGGACAAGAGGACACAAGAGGAAACTGGAAATGCAAAGGAGTCGAAGAAATGTTAGGAATCTACCCTGAACGAGGCAGTCTACAAGCTGCAGATAATATAACGGATATTAATGCGAACTTCGAAGACTTTGAAAGAAAAATTGACAACATGTCCATGCACTCGGGCACTGGTCCTGACTCATAGAAGTCAATATTCATAAAGAAATGTAAAGTACCAGTAGTGAGAGCACTCAGCGATATATTGAGAAAGAGCCTGGATACAGGGGAGATACCAGCAGCACTTAAATCAACAGATATAGCTCCTCTACACAAGGGGGGGAGTAAAGCTTTGGCCAAAAAATATTGACTAGTTGCACTATCACACATAATAAAAGTTTTGGAAAGAGTGATTAGGAATCAAATTTCTCGTTTTATGGAAAATAATGAGTTACACAACCCAGGACAACATGGATTTAGAGCGGGAAGATCCTGTCTGTCACAGTTACTCAACCACTATGACAAAATCACAGAAGCCCTAGAAGACAAGCAAAATGCAGATGTTGTATACACAGACTTTGCAAAGGCGTTCGACCAATGTGACCATGGGGTGATAGCCCATAAAATGAAGTCAATGGAATAACTAGTAAAGTAGGATGGGGGATACTCAATTTCCTGTCAAGCAGAACACACAAAGAGTAACAGTCAATCAAATCAAATCGAGTCCAAGCGCAGTTAAAAGCTCTGTACCTCAAGGTACAGTCCTTGCACCACTACTTTTCTTATTCTCATATCATATAGACAAAAATTTAAGTCACAGCTTCATATCGTCCTTTGCAGATAACACAAAAATCAGCATGAAAATTACTTTAGCTGAAGACATTGAAAACTACAAGCAGATATTAATAAAGTTTTCAACTGGGCAGCAGTAAATAACATGATGTTTAACAGTGATAAATTCCAGGTACTCGGGTACGGTAAAAATGAGAACCTTAAGCATAATACAGGGTACAAAACACAATCAAATGTGCCCATAGTAAGAAAGCAGCATGTAAAGGATTTGGGAATAATGATATCCGACGATCTAACGTTTAGGGAGCATAACCAAGCAAATATTGCGTCAGCCAGAAAAATGACAGGATGGATTACGAGAAATTTCAAATCCAGGGATCCCATCACAATGGTTGTACTCTTCAAGTTACTTGTGTTGTCCCGTCTTGAGTACTGCTCAGTACTCACTTCCCCCTTCAGAGCAGGAGAGACTACTGAAATAGAGGGAATAGAGAGAACATATACGGCACGCATAGACGCGATAAAGCACCTCAATTACTGGGATCGTCTTTAAAGCTCTCCAAATGAATTCACTAGAAAGGAGACGAGATATCAAATAATATACACGTGGAAAACACAGCCATGTACCAAATCTACACAGTAAAATAACAACATACTGGAGTGAACGATATGGAAGAAAATGCAGAATAGAACCAGCGAAGAGCAGAGGTGTCATAGGCACAATCAGAGAACACTGTATAAACATCAGAGGTCCACGGTTGTTCAACATCCTCCCAGTGAGCATAAAAAATATCGCGGGAACAACCGTGGACATCAAGAGAAAACTAGATTGTTTTCTTCAAGAAGTGCCGGACCAACCGGGCTGTGGTGGGTATGTGGGCCTGCGGGCCGCTCCAAGCAACAGCCTGGCGGACCAAACTCTCACAAGTCAAGCCTGGCCTCGGGTCGGGCTTGGGCAGTAGAAGAACTCCCAGAACCCATTAAGCAGGTAAGTGGAATGCACTGAAAGAATTAGCTGTGGAAGCCACCTCCATCCACAACTTTAAGGCCAGGTTCGATAACAAGGTTTGAAAATTATAATAGTGAAGCTTTAACGCAACAGGTACAAGGGCAGTGGGCGGGGCATAAATAGGTAGACCTCACTTCCCCGTTATCTCTGATATGTTAGTACAGGTAATGGGACCATTACCGAGTACTGCTCCTGGTCTCAGGAGGTCTTCTGATCTCCCCCTGGTCCAAGGTCTCAACCAGGTCTCAACCTCCTGGTTCTCAGACCATTACGGAGGACCAAGGGAGTATGTTGACAAGCTCTCCCACATAGGTAATGGGGACCAGGCGAGGGCGGTGACAAGCTCTCCCACATAGGTAATGGGGACCCAGCTACACCAAGGAGTTGCCACCCATTACCCACCGGAAGTTATTACGGAAGTTTGGCGGTTAAAACCCAGGTTGAGATGTTATGGGGCCGACAGGCGGACCGGTGCGGGGCTAGCTCCCAGGAGGACTGGGGGGTGGACCAGGAGGACTGGGGTGGACCAGGAGGACTGGGGGTGGACCAGGAGGACTGGTGGTGGACCAGGAGGACTGGGGGTGGACCAGGAGGACTGGGGTGGACCAGGAGGACTGGGGGTGGACCAGGAGGACTGGGGGGTGGACCAGGAGGACTGGGAGGTGGACCAGGAGGACTGCGGGGTGGACCAGGAGGACTGGGGGAGGCCAGGAGGACTGGGGGGTGGACCAGGAGGACTGGGGGTGGACCAGGAGGACTGGGGGGTGGACCAGGAGGACTAGGGGGTGGACCAGGAGGACTAGGGGGTGGACCAGGAGGACTAGGGGGTGGACCAGGAGGACTAGGGGGTGGACCAAGAGGACTAGGGGTGGACCAAGAGGACTAGGGGGTGGACCAGAAGGACTAGGGGTGGACCAGGAGGACTGGGGAGGCCAGGAGGACTGGGGGAGGCCAGGAGGACTGGGGGAGGCCAGGAGGACTGGGGGAGGCCAGGAGGACTGGGGGGTGGACCAGGAGGACTGGGGGGTGGACCAGGAGGACTGGGGGGTGGACCAGGAGGACTGGGGGTAGACCAGGAGGACTGGGGGGTGGACCAGGAGGACTGGGGGGAAGATGAGATGGTTGCAGGAGAAAATAGAGAAAGTAAAGGAGGGTTAAAAGGTGAGACAGAGCTAGGGGGAAAAACAAGAGAAGGTAGAGGTGAGAGCCAGAGCGCGCGCCGCTCCAGGTTTCACCCGTCAAGGATCACAATTCTATCAGGGAGAAGCAGTCAGCTTCCCGGGAGATCATTACCTTATAATTCTTATCGTCGGGGACCTCCTCGCTCTCACTTTATGGTCGGCTCTTGTGATGGTGTGATGTGTGGCTCCTTGCTCCGGTGTTACTGGCGGCGGCTGCTGACTGCTCCGGTGTTACTGGCGGCGGCTGCTGCTGCCTGCTCCAGTGTTACTGGTGGCGGCTGCTGCCTGCTTCAGTGTTACTGGCGGCGGCTGCTGCCTGCTCCGGTGTTACTGGGGGCGGCTGCTGCCTGCTCCGGTGTTACTGGGGGCGGCTGCTGCCTGCTCCGGTGTTACTGGGGGCGGCTGCTGCCTGCTCCGGTGTTACTGGCGGCTGCTGCTGCCTGCTCCAGTGTTACTGGCGGCGGGCTGCTGCCTGCTCCGGTGTTACTGGGGGCGGCTGCTGCCTGCTCCGGTGTTACTGGGGGCGGCTGCTGCCTGCTCCGGTGTTACTGGGGGCGGCTGCTGCCTGCTCCGGTGTTACTGGCGGCTGCTGCTGCCTGCTCCGGTGTTACTGGCGGCGGCTGCTGCTGCCTGCTCCGGTGTTAGTGGCGGCGGCTGCTGCTGCCTGCTCCGGTGTTACTGGCGGCGGCTGCTGCTGCCTGCTCCGGTGTTACTGGCGGCGGCTGCTGCTGCCTGCTCCGGTGTTACTGGCGGCGGCTGCTGCCTGCTGCCTGCTCCGGTGTTACTGGCGGCGGCTGCTGCCTGCTCCAGTGTTACTGGGGGCAGCTGCTGCCTGCTCCAGTGTTACTGGCGGCGGCTGCTGCCTGCTCCAGTGTTACTGGCGGCGGCTGGTGCCTGCTCCAGTGTTACTGGGGGCGGCTGCTGCCTGCTCCAGTGTTACTGGGGGCGGCTGCTGCCTGCTCCAGTGTTACTGGTGGCGGCAGCTGCCTGCTCCAGTGTTACTGGTGGCGGCAGCTGCCTGCTCCAGTGTTACTGGTGGCGGCGGCTGCCTGCTCCGGTGTTACTGGGGGCGGCTGCTGCCTGCTCCAGTGTTACTGGGGGCGGCTGCTGCCTGCTCCAGTGTTACTGGGGGCGGCTGCTGCCTGCTCCAGTGTTACTGGGGGCGGCTGCTGCCTGCTCCAGTGTTACTGGTGGCGGCAGCTGCCTGCTCCAGTGTTACTGGTGGCGGCGGCTGCCTGCTCCAGTGTTACTGGTGGCGGCGGCTGCCTGCTCCGGTGTTACTGGGGGCGGCTGCTGCCTGCTCCAGTGTTACTGGGGGCGGCAGCTGCCTGCTCCAGTGTTACTGGGGGCGGCGGCTGCCTGCTCCAGTGTTACTGGCGGCGGCTGCTGCCTGCTCCAGTGTTACTGGCGGCGGCTGCTGCCTGCTCCAGTGTTACTGGGGGCGGCTGCTGCCTGCTCCAGTGTTACTGGCGGCAGCTGCTGCCTGCTCCAGTGTTACTGGCGGCAGCTGCTGCCTGCTCCAGTGTTACTGGCGGCGGCGGCTGCCTGCTCCAGCGTTACTGGTGGCGGCAGCTGCCTGCTCCGGTGTTACTGGTGGCGGCTGCTGCCTGCTCCGGTGTTACTGGGGGCGGCTGCTGCCTGCTCCAGTGTTACTGGGGGCGGCTGCTGCCTGCTCCAGTGTTACTGGCGGCGGCTGCTGCCTGCTCCAGTGTTACTGGGGGCGGCTGCTGCCTGCTCCAGTGTTACTGGCGGCAGCTGCTGCCTGCTCCAGTGTTACTGGCGGCGGCTGCTGCCTGCTCCAGTGTTACTGGGGGCGGCGGCTGCCTGCTCCAGTGTTACTGGGCGGCGGCTGCTGATCCGGTGTTACTGGGGGCGGCGGCTGCCTGCTCCAGTGTTACTGGGGGCGGCTGCTGCCTGCTCCGGTGTTACTGGCGGCGGCTGCTGCCTGCTCCAGTGTTACTGGCGGCGGCTGCTGCCTGCTCCGGTGTTACTGGCGGCGGCTGCTGCCTGCTCCAGTGTTACTGGCGGCGGCTGCTGCCTGCTCCAGTGTTACTGGCGGCGGCTGCTGCCTGCTCCGGTGTTACTGGGGGCGGCTGCTGCCTGCTCCAGTGTTACTGGCGGCGGCGGCTGCCTGCTCCAGTGTTACTGGCGGCGGCTGCTGCCTGCTCCAGTGTTACTGGCGGCGGCGGCTGCTGCCTGCTCCAGTGTTACTGGCGGCGGCGGCTGCTGCCTGCTCCGGTGTTACTGGCGGCGGCGGCTGCTGCCTGCTCGGTGTTACTGGGGCGGCTGCTGCTGCCTGCTCCGGTGTTACTGGGGGCGGCGGCTGCCTGCTCCAGTGTTACTGGCGGCGGCGGCGGCTGCCTGCTCCAGTGTTACTGGCGGCGGCTGCTGCCTGCTCCAGTGTTACTGGTGATACCTGGTTGATGGGGTTCTGGGAGTTCTTCTACTCCCCAAGCCCGGCCCGAGGCCACGCTCGACTTGTGAGAGTTTGGTCCACCAGGCTGTTGCTTGGAGCGGCCCACATACCCACTACAGCCCGGCTGATCCGGAACTTCTCTTAGAAAACAGTCCAGTTTTCTCTTGAAGATGTCCACGGTTGTTCCGGCAATATTTCTTATGTCGCTGGGAGGACGTTGAACAACAGCGGACCTCTGATGTTTATACAGTGTTCTCTGATTGTGCCTATGGCACCTCTGCTATTGACTGGTTCTATTCTGCATTTTCTTCCATATCGTTCACTCCAGTACGTTGTTATTTTACTGTGCAGATTTGGGACCTGGCCCTCCAGTATTTTCCATGTGTATATTATTTGGTATCTCTCTCGTCTCCTTTCTAGAGAGTACATTTGGAGAGCTTTGAGACGATCCCAATAATTTAGGCGCTTTATTGCGTCTATGCGTGCCGTATATGTTCTCTGTATTCCCTCTATTTCAGCAATCTCTCCTGCTCTGAAGGGGGAAGTGAGTACTGAGCAGTACTCAAGACGGGACAACGCAAATGACTTGAAGAGTACAACCATTGTGATGGGATTCCTGGATTTGAAAGTTCTCATAATCCATCCTATCATTTTTCTGGCTGTCGCAATATTTGCTTGGTTATGCCCCCTAAACGTTAGGTCGTCAGACATCATTATTCCCAAATCCTTTACATGCTCTTTTCCTACTATGGGCAGATTCGATTGTGTTTTGTACTCTGTATTAGGTTTCAGATCCTCATTTTTGCCGTATTTGCAGGCACCTATTTGTGCCTGCAGGATCGAGCTCTAGCTCTTATACCCCACTTTTCTAGCCGTTGGTTGTCTAATGCAGTGACTCCTGACCTATTTCTCTACCATACTTGCTTTTGAAGTTATGAATGTAGTTAGCCTCTACAACCTGCTCCTTTAGGTCATGCTATTTACTCACTTCCTTTATGCTTAAAGAAAACTTTCTAACATCTCTATGACACATCTGAGTCTCAAGCTTCCATGCTGTTCTACTGTTATTCACTGTACGCATTTCCTCTGTTTCCACCCTGTCAATCCCTCTAAGTATTTTATACATTTGTATCATGTCCCCCCTCTCCCTCCTCCTTTGTAGCGTCGTCAGGTTTAATTCCGTCAATCTTTTCGTACCTCATCCTTCGCAACTCTGGTACGGGTCGTCATCATGTATCAGTCTTTCGGTCTCCTGGCTCTTGATTCCATTCCCATCACCTTACACTTGCTGGTATTGAACTCTAGCAGCCAAATCTCCGACCAGCTCTGCAACCTGTTCAAATCATCCTGGAGAATCTTACAATCCTCATCTGTCTCAAATCACCTCATTAGTTTTGCATAATCTGCAAACATTGACATATAAGACAACTCCAGCAGTACAGTTGTTTATATAAACGAGGAATAGTATGGGACCCAGCAGCGATCCTTGAGGCACCCCGCTTGTTACTCTACGTCAGTCCCACTCCTCGCCCCTCACTCTCACTCTCTAACACCTGTCTGTCAGGTAATTCATAACCCTTGTTGCCGCCTACTCCCGCCTGCCTCTCAAGTATGTGTTGTAACCTCCTGTGTAAGGAACTGTATCAAAGGCTTTTTGGCAGTCTAGAAATATGCAATCTGCCCATCCTTCTCTGTCTTGCCTTATTTTTGTTACCTCATCATAAAACTTCAAGAGGTTCGTCATGCATGATTTCACTTCTTTAAAGCCGTGTTGTTGTTTACTTACAAATTCAATTTTTCTGGGTGTGCAACTAGTCTTGGCCTTATAATTTTTTAAAGTACTTTGCAAGGGATGCTTGTGAGTGACACTGGTCTGTAGTTAAGTGCCTCTTCACTAGCTCCTTTCTTGTAGATATTAAGATAACAGCGGAGGAAGTAAGAATACAGCTAGCATCACTGGATGTAACTGAAGCTACTGGGCAAGATAGAATACCACCATGGATGTTAAAAGAAGCGGTCCACATTTGCCTTCTTCCAGCAGCTGGGCAAGTCCCCCTGTCTAAGTGACTCATTATAGATTAGTGCTAGAGGTACCTTACCTTGAGGTGTTTTCGGGGCATAGCGGCCCTGTCGTCGACCAGGCCTCCTGGTTGCTGGACTGATCAACCAGGCTGTTTGACGCGGCTGCTCGCAACCTGGCGTATGAATCACAGCCTGGTTGATCGGATATCCTTTGGAGGTTGTTCTCGAGTTCTCTCGAACACTGTGAGGGGTCAGCCAGTTATGCCCCTTATGTGTAGTGGAAGCGTGTTGAACAGTCTCGGGCCTCTGATGTTGATAGTTCTCTCTTGAACACTGTGAGGGTCGGCCAGTTATGTCCCTTATGTGTAGTGGAAGCGTGTTGAACAGTCTCGGACCTCTGATGTTGATAGAGTTCTCTCTCAGAGTACCTGTTGCACCTCTGCTCTTCAACGGGGGTATTCTGCACATCCTGCCATGCCTCCTGGTCTTATGTGATGTTATTTCTGTGTGCAGGCTTGGGACCAGCCCCTCTACTATTTTACACATGTAAATTATTATGTAACTCTCCCGCCTGCGCTCAAAAGAATACAGATTTAGGCTCTTTGGTGGAACCCACTATACTTTAGTCGGTATATATAAGAGGTATGCTGAGGGCCCGTGCCGCTTCTTTTAACATCCATGGTGATATTATACTGGTCCAGTAGCTTGAGTTACATCCAGTGAGGCTAGCTGTATTCTTACTTCCTCCGCTGTTACCTCAATATTTAGAAGTTTCTCATTAGGGGCTGCTTCCTCATCTAGCTCTGGGTGCTGTTCAGGCTCAGTAGTGAACACTCCATGGAAGCTGGCATTGAGCTCCTCACAAATTTCTTTATCATTTTCTGTATACTGGCCTCCCATTTTTCGTAACCTGGTCACTTGGTCATTCACTGTCATTTTCCTTCTTATATGATTATGTAGCAGTTTCTGACGTCTCTGCTTTGGTGGCAATATCATTTTCATAGATTCTTCCAAACTACTTACGTGTATGTAGTCATTCCTGGCCCTGATGCATCTATTAACAAGTTTACCTCTGTCCTTAGCCTTCTGTATTTCCTCCACTCCCTCCTGCTTTTTACTCTTGCCTCCTGGCACTGTCTATTGAACCTCGGGTTATTATATGCCTTCCTAATGTTTTCCCTTAATGGTGGTATGACTCTTCTGCCTCTTTGCACTTCAGTTTGACTTGGTCCATCATTTCCTGGACCGTCTTCCCTCTAAGGTCCTCCTCCTCCCCGTGCACACTTCCCAGATACTCTCTTACTCTCGTGTAGTCTCCTTTGGTATAGTCTGCTGCTCTCCCTTCCCTGACTCCTTGTCTAATGGGCACTGTTCTCAGGTCCATCAAGTAGTGCAACACCAGACACAATGGTCACTTGCTCACTGTGTACTCACTTAGTTGTGCTTGTGGGGTTGAGATTTGGCTCTTTGGGCCTGCCTCTCATCTGTCAATCAATAAACTTCCCCCCCCCCCCCTGGGAAGCAGCCCGTAACAGCTGTAACTCCCAGGTACCTATTTACTGTTAGGTAAACAAGTGCATCAGGGTGAAAGAAACTCTGCCCATTTATCTCCGCCTGCGCCGGTGATCGCTCCCCGGACCCTACGACTACGAATACCGAGCGCTGTCCACCAAGCTCTCAGGCCTCTATGACCAGGTCCACCAAGCAGCCGCGTCGACCACAATTTTTCCACCCCTCAACCTAAACCCCCCCTCGCCCCCCCAACCCCATCACTCGCACCCCCTAGCCCCACCACTAGCACCCCCCCCCACTCCTCAACCCCCACCACTATTCAACACTGCCCGCACCACTCCCACCACTCCCCACCCACCACCCGCACCACCGTACACACCACTACTGTGGCTCGCCTCGTCGCATGCATATGGAGGAGGCATCGGGCGTATTGGGGGAGGAGTGTGAGAGGTGTGGGAGGTATGAGAAGTGTGGGAGGTGGGGGAGGGGTGTGGGAGGTAGGGAGGAGTGTGGGAGGTGGGGGAGGGGTGTGGGAGGTGGGGAGGAGTGTGGGAGGTGGAGGAGGATGTGTGGGAGGTGGGGGAGAGGTGTGGGAGGTAGGGAGAGGTGTGGGAGGGGGGGAGGTAGGGAGAAGT
>WNGS01163947.1:27244695-27258593 GCA_020271785.1 Procambarus virginalis
CCAGATGCTGCCTTAATCGACTGAGCTACGATTAAATAGCTGTAACCAAACTAAACTTACGCTAGGCCTAACTATAAGCAAAGTTAAAATGCATAATAACCATATCAATTTACATTCGAGAAAATACCATTAATATTGCAAACTACGTTAAAAGTTACCAATACAACTTCGGGGTTGGTCGGAGCTTGGACAAGCATTGCCTGAGTGCAGGTTTTTTTCTGTAAAGCGGTTTTTATTTATGACTTGAGGAGTGAGGCGTCTGGACAATCGAGCATTTGACCAATGTTTTATGAATTCGATGTGTTTTGTTTATTTAGGAACTGGATACGTGGGGGTCAACTTTAATTCCCAGCAAACACACAACGAAACTACGACGTTGCTACAACGTTCGAACAAGTTTTAACACCTCCTAACCAGTTATAACAACCAATATAGCAAGTTGTAACAACGTTCTAATACGTCATAAACACGTTAAGCCAAGATGTAACAATTTTATTACTAGTTGTAACAAGCGGAAAATAGGGACAGTTACGGTTAGTGTTCCCAGGGAACAGTTAACTTCAGTTAACCTAACCACAGTTAACTTTAACCTCGTGAAATGTTAAAGTTAAAATGTAAATATATTTGTGAATACAAGAACGTAGAGAAGAGAATTGCCCCTAAAGGCAAGCTACTCTGTCTTGTATCCTGATTGATTGATTGATTGATGAAGATTAAGCCACCCAAGAGGTGCCAGGAGTAAAGTAATTCCTCAATGTATACACACCGAGAACCGGTGTGCATACACCTCTCAGTATATACATGTCCCCAGTGTCGTGATGATGAAGTGGGCCGCCGCTGCAACGAGCCTAGCGTGAGGACGTGTTGTTCACCCCACGTACAGTACCGTACATGCCAATAATTGCTAGCAGGACCAGAATACCTAAGCAAAAAAACTCTAAACACAACTATACATAAAGTTATATATATAAATAATATTAATTGATGTTTATAAGAAAAACTCGTTTTGGAATTATAACTACGTGATAAAACTGATGAGTGCGTCATGGGGTATGCCCAAGAGAGATAAAGACTGAGACAGATACATAGATAGAAGATAGATATGAAAACATGAGAATAGGAGACACAATCGACTTCAGAATGGTCCAGGACGGACCGAAACGTCGTCGTCCCTTCACTTTCTAGTGTGTGGTCTGGTCAACATATTTCAGCCACGTTATTGTGACTCCTCGTCTGCATGATAATAGGAGTTGGAGCAAGAAGACCTCAAATGCAGTACAGGATGAAGGGAAGGCAACTTCCAACTTCTGCAAAGGAGAAAGACTTAAGAGTGGACGTAACTCAAGTTGTACCACCAGAGGCACACAACAGCAGGATAACGAGGCCAGCATATGCAATACAGGCAAACGTCACTTTATCCTTCAGAAACGCGGAGAAAGATATCTTCCGAGCGCTGTATACATCCACTGAGACGTATTATTGAGAATGTTGCCCCAGTATGGAATCCTTACCTTAAGCAGCACAAACCAAAACTAGAAAATGTCCAAAAATGTGCAACAAGACTCGTTCCTGTGCTAAGGGGATTGAGCTATGAAGAAAGACTGAGGCAACTGGACCACATTACACTGGAGGAACGAAGTAATAGATCAGAAATGATAACGCTGAACAAGATACTAAAGGGGGATGGACAGAGTAGATAATGAAGCAATGTTTAAATTAAAGAATGAAACAGTGAAACGAGAGAACATAATAGGAAACCGGAAACACAGATGAGTCACAGAGATGGCAGAAACAATCATTTCAGACTAACAGTCGCAAATGAAGTCGAAGGGACTAGATGAGGAAGTTGTTGAAGCCAATTCGATACACAACTTCAAACGTATGATAAGGAAAAACTAATGAAAAAGAGTCACTGAATTAATCGAAAGATGGTCGAAAGACGGGGCTTAAGAGCAGATGCTCGACCCAACATGCTCAACTAAGTGACTATAACTAGGCAAGAACACACACACACACACACACACACACACACACACACACACACACACACACACACACACACACACACACACACACACACACGGATAACATCAGCAGCATATGCCAGGTTGGCTAACATAAGAACGGCCTTTAGAAACTTGTGTAAGGAATCTTTCAGAACATTATATACCACATATGTCAGACCAATCCTGGAGTATGCGGCTCCAGCATGGAGTCCCTATCTAGTCAAGCATAAGACTAAACTGGAAAAGGTTCAAAGGTTTGCCACCAGACTAGTACCCGAGCTGAGAGGTATGAGCTACGAGGAGCGACTGCAGGAATTAAACCTCACTTCGTTGGAAGACAGAAGAGTTAGGGGGGACATGATCACCACATTCAAGATTCTCAGGGGAATCGACAGGGTTGATAAAGACAGGCTGTTTAACACAAGGGGCACACGCACTAGGGGACACAGGTGGAAGCTGAGTGCCCAAATGAGCCACAGAGATATTAGAAAGAACTTTTTTAGTGTCAGAGTGGTTGACAAATGGAATGCATTAGGAAGCGATGTGGTGGAGGCTGACTCCATACACAGTTTCAAATGTAGATATGATAGAGCCCATTAGGCTCAGGAAACTGTACACCTGTTGATTGACGGTTGAGAGGCGGGACCAAAGAGCCAGAGCTCAACCCCGCAAGCACAACTAGGTGAGAACTAGGTGAGTACGCACCCAGTAAGACAATAACAGTCACAATTAGCACCAGGCAGCCATAACCGGTTGATGAATTATAGTCAGAAGTCATTACTCCATGAGTAATGTTAACTAGACCTAACTACACGTTTGATGCTGATCAGAATTAACTGCCTGGTTAGGTTTGCTCATCCAGAGAACCTGATTAATTTCCCCCCTGCCATAATTGCACAATCTGTTTTGCATGATTCATATCTAAATAACTATTCCTTGAAATTTATATTGAAGCAAATTGATTCCCACACGTTGCTAGCTTTAAGTGGGAAAAATTCCTCCTGGACTACTAAAATGCAATAATATATATATATATATATATATATATATATATATATATATATATATATATATATATGTGTGTGTGTGTGTGTGTGTGTGTGTGTGTGTGTGTGTGTGTGTGTGTGTGTGTATGTGTGTGTGTGTGTGTGTGTGTGTGTGTGTGTGTGTGTGTGTGTGTGTGTAAATCACGAAAATTAACACGTGATGAAAAATGTGACAGTGTCAGACCACGGAGGAAGAATTGAAACAGGAATTTCCTTAAGTACTTTCGTATATTAATAAATCTTCATTAGTCCTTTTGAAGATGTATTAATATACGAAAGTACTTAAGGAAATTCTTGTTTCAATTTTTCCTCCGTGGTCTGACACTTTCATATATATATATATATATATATATATATATATATATATATATATATATATATATATATATATATATATATATATATATATATATATATATATAATATATATATATATATATATATATATATATATATATATACATATATATATTGTAGCAGTCTTGTAAACATATGTTGTTGAATATGACCGAAAGGGTAAGACTGATGATTCTAACACGAATCTTCTCAATGTTTCTTATGTTTTTCTTCACTGTCGAGGGAAGTTGAAAAATTAACTCTCCAAAGTTCATTTTTACAATTTATTATGGTCTAACGCCTAGGGATGCGTTTCGCAAGGTACTCCTTACATTTTCAAAGACAAGTTTTCAATGCTTTGCCGAGGCTTATATTCGCTTGCGGTGAGGTGATACAGGACGTGATTGAGATAAATAAGTGGATGAATGACATAATGGATCTTAATAGGCCATTAAATGCCTATTTTCTTGCTTCTACTGTCTCTGTGTTCGTTCGGAGACTCGAAGTGGGTAGAAAGTAGTTATGTGTTAACTGGTTGTTGAATGCTGGTCTTGACTTTTTGTTGTGTAGGGCCTCGCTGATGTCGAGTCTTCTGTTGTCGTTATACCTGTCGATTATTTCAGTGTTGCTTGTTCTGATGTCTCTGGTGATGGTCTGGTTGTGTGAAGAGATTATATGCTCCTTGATGGAGCCCTGTTGTTTGTGCATTGTTAATCGCCTAGAGAGACGTTGTTGTCTTGCATATATACTGTGATCTTTGGGGCTGACAGTCCCCAAGTGGGCATGTGAAGGCATAGACGACGCTGGTCTCATTTAAGGCGTTTTGTTTGGTGTCTGGAGAGTTCTTCACAAGTAGGTTGGTGACCTACTTATGAATATGACCCAGATATATCTACATACATACAGTGAGAACAATACAATTCCAGCAACTCCTTACCTTTCCTAATCTAAATCTAACCTGACCTAAACTTAACCAAACCTGACCTAAATTTAACCTAACTAAACCTAACCTAAACCTAACCTAAATCTAATTCAACCAAACCCTAACCTAACCTAACCTGAACATAACCTAACTTTAACCTACACCTAACCTAACCCTAACCTAACCCTAACCTAATCTAACCCAAGCCTAATCTACCCCTAATCTACCCCTAACCTACCCTTAACCCAACCCTAACCTAACCTAACCATCCACAACATACAAAAACAACTGCAGCACATTTAACAGGTGTGAAGGAGGAATTGTGCTCACCACAACATCTCCCACATATTCTTACATATTCTCTGGGTCGGCGTTAGAAGAACTAGATCATTTTAACCTTTTTGATACGACTTCATAATTAAGTTTACCGAGACGAGAGAGTCGAGGGGTTCTTATGGGGAGTAATAAACCGTGGTCTTCTCTATATTATGCTGATTACCTCTTTCATATAGTATATTGATGGACAAGAATTTTGGTATTCGAGGTAATCTTTTTCTATTTATCTAGCTCTGTTGGTGGCTATTAGGTAGGCAATGATTCGAGAGGACTCTTGTGATGTTGATATTAGGAGACTCATGTATTTTTTTTATACGAGGGGATTCCTGTGTTTTTTTTATACGTGGGGACCCCTTGTGGTGTTGATACCAAAGGCCTCCTGAAATGAAGCTTCTCCCCAAGTATCTGGCCTCCTATCCAGGACATACATTAATATTTTATAGCTGTAGACATATTCAATATTATTAATCTTGAACTAAAGCCAACACAGCAGCACCGTCAAACTTAATAAGCAGGCTGATTATTCCTCAGTATGGTTTAACTTGAGTCAAATCCGACCGATGTTAAATAATACAGCGCGTATGCAACAATTATCACATGGGAGAGATAAACGACAAAATCTAGTTAGATCTTCACTTGAGAAGGAAGTTGAAAAATTAACTCTCCAAAAATAATTTTTACAATTTTGTTTGGACAGACGCTAAGATGTGCGTCTCGCTAACTCTTGTTAAATTAACATTATCAAAGGCAGAGTACAAATGCTTACGAAGTGATTGATGAAGATTAAAAACTACAAGCATGAGTAACCCGTAAAGTTGCGATGTGATTGTTGAAGATTAATCCACCCAAGAGGTGGCACAGGCTTGAATAGCCCGTGATTCTACAAAGTGATTGATTGATTGATGAAGATTAAGCCACCCAAAAGGTGGCACGGGCATGAATAGCCCGGAAGTGGTGGCCCTTTTGAGCCATAACCAGTATCAGTAGATGATATTGTAGATCTGTGGAGGTGCAACTGCACCCTGCGTGACAGGAGATGTCTCCCGTGATTGATGAAGATTAAGTCACCCAAAAGGTGGCACGGGCATGAATAGCCCGTAAGTGGTGGCCCTTTGGAGCCATTACCAGCATCAAGAGCTGATACTGGAGATCTGTGGAGGTGCAACAGCACCTGCGTGACGGGTGATGTCTGGACTACAAATGTTGTTGTTATAGATTCAGCTACTTGGAACAAGTTCCAAGTAGCACGGGCTATGGTGAGCCCGTAGTGGACTTACCTGGCGCAGGAACGGTGCTGTGTGGGATGAGACAGTTGTTATAGATTCAGCTACTCGGAACAAGTTTCAAGTAGCACGGGCTATGGTGAGCCCGTAACTTACCTGGCACAGGAGCGAGGCAAGAAGCACGGGCTATGGTTAGCCTCGTGGACAGGAGATGTCTCCCGTGCGGGGAAGTGATTGATTGATAAAGATTAAGCCACCCAAGAGGTGGCACGGGCATGAATAGCCCGTAAGTGGTACATTTTTTTTTCTGTAATTTTTTTCATTATTCTGAGGTTGCATTTAATCATCAAGCTGTTATCGCGGGGGAGGATACTGCTTCACAGTCTTTATGAGGGTGTCCAGCTGCTGGACACCTTTTTGACCAGGAGAGTGGCTCTGTTGCTGGCTTCAGGGTGGCCACTGCAAGATTCAGGAACTCTTAAAGCTCTTCTAAGGTCGTTGGTTGCTTCACATTCCAGAAGATAGTGAAGTAATGGCTTTTCTGTGACAGTTTGGCAGAAAATGCACTCTCTCTGTCGGGGTTCACCAATCTCCCAGTTGCATCTGTAACCTAGACGTAGTCTATATAACCTAACTGCTGTTTCCCTGTGGATTCCTTTCGGGATATTTAACCTTTCTAATTTGGTTGCCTGAAGATACCATGTTGCAGAGGGCGAACCTTCAGCTATTCTCTGTTGTAGATTGGCTTTGTTGAGGTGTGAGAGCTTTTTGGTGATGATGTTTTTAATGTTCTCTAGGCTGGGTTGAATTGTTTTATCTATCACTGGATGACGAGTTGCCAGTTTAGCAATTTCATCAGCTTTCTCATTTAATGGGATTCCAGTATGGGATGGGATCCAGTTCAAGGTTATGTTGAGTCCTTTGCCTTTAGCGACTGCTCCAAGATACAAAATGGTGGTAATTATTTCCACGTTATCTTTCCATTGTTTTTGTCCTAGTATTTGAAGTGCAGCTTTTGAGTCTGTGTGTATGATTGCATTTTGAGTGTTTTGTGCAATCACATATGCGAATGCCTGTTGTATGGCAAACAGCTCAGTTTGGGTTGATGATACTAGTCCTCCCAGTCTCCAATATGCCTGTATGCTGGCCGTGCAAAGAGCAGCGCCAGCACTCTCATATTCTGTGTCCACCGATCCGTCTGTGAAGATGTGGGTGGCTCCTACTACTGCTATGCTATACATTTGCTCTTCTATTATGCGCCTTAGGATTGTCGGATCATAGGCAGCCTTTTTCATTGGGAGACTTTCTATTACTATTTTGAAAGTAGGCTCTTCCCACGGTGCAGAAGGAGTGTAATTTGGGTGTGGATGATCACCCTCTCTATCGAGAATCAGCGGGGAAGTTTTGTTGTTGTTATAGATTCAGCTACTCGGAACAAGTTCCAAGCAGCACGGGCTATGGTGAGCCCGTAGTGGACTTACCTGGCACAGGAGCGGTGCTGGGTGTTGAGCCAGCGGGGAAGTTTCCTACTGGCGGATATATAGTCCTGGATGAGGTGAAGGTGAAGCTTACGGGCTCTTCATGACCGTGCCACCTTTTGGGTGGCTTAATCTTTATCAATCAATCAATCGAAGGTGAAGCAACTCACTTATGGGCAAATAGGTCCATTGCGTCTTGCCAGTCTCCTAAGTTTCCATGATGGCTGGAGCATACTTTTGTGTGGTATGTGTGACATGCACATATGTCCCCGAAACACTGGTTGTGTGTGTATTGTCAAACTCTTCTTCCCAGCATGTTTCTGTGAGATCTTGGTTTGTTACCAGTTAATCAGTTTGATTAAAAATGAATTTGCTGAATTCTCCTCTTGGATTTGAGACTGGCTGTACAAGCATATTACCCATGCTTGTCTGAACTTTGATTAGGTTGTGATCTGAGTAACGCATTTGTAATCATTGTCTGTAATCAGTTCAGCATTGTTTGTAAAAATAAAATACAAGGTGTTTTCAGGTTGGTTCTTCTATGTGCTAGTTTGAGGAAAATCCGTCACACATCTGCCAGAGGTCATATGTGTGTGACTTCATTTAGACTGTTTCCCGAGTCTCTCTGGTATAAGGGTATTACCACATTCTTTCCGTATTAGATGCCTAGAGTTGAAATCACCAAGCATGATGATGATTGGGGCAGGGTTTGTGAGGAAATCGTGGTATTCTATATATTATATAGTCTATATAGAATACTACGTATATATTCTATTTTCATAAGTTGGTCATTAAACAGCTGAGGATTTGCATCTGGTGATTTATTTATATAAATCCATATTATATTACATAAATCCATGTTATATTACACATACTTACACGGTAAGGTCAATTACCATATTTAAAACACAGTTCTTGAAGATATGGTCAACATTAATTTAAAGATCTGAGCCAAATTGAAGTATACATTGTCAATTTGTATAAAGTTTATATTATTCACCCCCCCCCTAGCAGCCAGGACCAGGTTACATTTTCACCCAACCTCACGTGGACCCAAACATTTGTTTTCGTTAAATCCCTCGGTATTTTTTTAGGATTTAATTTGTATCCCAAATGGTCGGGTCGTGTGCGAATGGTCCGGTCAGTGTCACAACCCCAATCACCCCGAACATAAACTATAAAATAAAAATGGTTATACATCCAAATTATTACTTTTTATACAATATAGGCTCGGATTATTAAAAAAAATAATGTATAGCCTACAAGACAACATGGAATAATTATATTGGTATATAAAAAATTATCTTGAATTAACCAGGCCAAATGACGTAAAAATTACCCAATTTTTAGCTGTATTCCCAAATGACGTAAAAAGCTATACAGCGCCGCAATAAGGAAGACCTGATATCGAACGAGACAAAACTGTCAATTCAGTTTGAGTGTAGACCTGCGCCTCACAGCGGTCTAAGAGGACCATTAGAACTGTGAAGAGCAGCCGAGGGTGACGGAGTCTCCTGGTTCCCATCACCTGTGGGAATGTGTCTTCATTTGTTCTCGCCCGCTGGCAGACTGGAGGTGCTGACGAGCACTGTTGAATATCACAGCCGCAAGACTCCATCCCCCAGATCACTGGCATCACCAGGAGAGAGAGAGAGAGCGAGGGGGGGGGGATCTAGAGGGAAATGTTACATATTTGCAGCCGCAGGAGTGTAGGGGTCAGGCAACCGCGAGGGAGGTAACAGGTGGGCGGCGCAGGTGTTGGTAGGTGTGTGTGCAGGTGTGTGGGGGTCATATAACCCAGATGAATATTCATGATTGGAAGGAAAAGAGGGATCCCCTTTCTCCCCCTCCTCACCCCTCTCCTGGCCACTGGAGGTACCTTCCCCCCGGGTGATACACTGGCAAAGCCTTCGTCCAAACAAGATGTAGAGAGACTGGCCCTCACTGCTCCCACACAACGGAACAATAAAAGTGATAGAAAAAAGAATAAAGTCATTGCAAATGGTATATTTTTATTGTTGAAGTTTGTAGCCACGTTGAACACGACGGGTCGGGCTGGGTGTAGCCAGGGGTCTCAACCCTGCCTGTATGAGTCCTGTTAAAAGCTTAGTGCCCCCTCCGCTACGCCAACCCAAAGTATATTGATACGTTTTTTTTTTGGAAATTCGTATATTGGGGGAGAATATTAGGAGAGGCGGTGGCCGTAGGCACTGGTGGTGCTAACATATCCTACCTTGTTAGATATGGCCAAGCAAGCTCGGCCTTATGTAAACATACAAGTGAGACCGATCACATCATATGGGATAACTCTTGCATAATTTATCCCCAACACTGTGGCTTTAAATATATATAATATACTTTTATCAGCAAAAAATTTACTATCTCCTCAGGGCCGTGGTTACCAGATTCAGCAAGTGATTATATAACAATGAGGTTTTTTACCTAATGCTTACACTTCTCCCCAGGTGTAAGAGCAGCTACAGCTGTTATTCTCGCTCTCTGCTGAAGAGCATACCGGGTTAGCATTGAAATATACTGGACGTTTCCTAATGTTTTCAAAATACAGGTAGTGGGTTATTATATATATATATATATATATATATATATATATATATATATATATATATATATATATATATATATATATATATATATATATATATATATATAATATGAGAAAGCTGCATGAACGCGCAAGCCATATATCACTAAGAACTCTTTGACCCGGCCAGGATTCGAACCCATGCCGTCCAGGATCACCCCTAAACGTACACAGTACCGTGACCACCGCACCAATGACGATCATTGGTGCGGTGGTCACGGTACTGTGTACGTTTAGGGGTGATCCTGGACGGCATGGGTTCGAATCCTGGCCGGGTCAAAGAGTTCTTAGTGATATATATATATATATATATATATATATATTATATATAATATATATATATATATATATATATATATATATATATATATATATAAATACACACAATATACTTATTTTCTCTAAAGTGTCCAATAGGACTATAAAATTAATGCTAGTTCAAAATTCTCCTTCAGTCATGTCTCAGACATGTATCATAGTTGAAGGCATGTATAGTCAACTTTACTGCAATAGTTCTTGAATGTGCTATTGTGCACCGTCTAAATGTTTGGATGTAGATTGGATAAATCTATAGAGAATGAGATGTTACACTGGCGCAATAACTGGCTGCAAAATGGTGGAGGTTTGCGTGAAGAACAAGAGTTGGGCTCGTCACCGCTGGTGAAAGGTTCACCACCGTTACAAATTCCTACGCTTGTTGTTGATAAATGTTCCAGATTCGCTACCTGGAACAATAATAGTTCCATATAGCACGGGCAGGGCTTATGTAGAGCCCTATGCCACCGACGCAACCTAATTTTAGTACTGCTGCATTTGAATGTTGATCGTCCGCTGCGGTTAAGGGGCGTTTGCCAGTCCTCTCTCCTCCAAGCCCAGCCACACCTATCTCCGACTGGGTCATGCCACACGGCCACCTAGCAAGTCGCTGTCGCGTCGGCCGCAGTGGAGCTTGTGCTGGTGCGAATGCCAACAGATAGCGTTAAATAATGACACTAGCAATTGAAATAATACACAATTTGATAAGGGAAAGTTAGATTGAAAAATTGTCGCTTCAAACCGCAGATGGGGTTGTAGAATACCCGACAACATTCCCAATTGAGGAAAACGACTCATAATAAAAAAATTGCAAATATATATCCTAATGCATACGTGGAAGACAATGCAAAGATTGAACCAGTGAAGAAAATGCAGAGGTGCCATAGGCACAACAGAGAACACTGTATAAACATCATGGTCCGCGGGTTCTTCAAACGTCTTCCCACGACTATAAAGGAAAATATTGCCGGAACAACCGGTGACAATCTTCAACAGAACAACTGGACTGGGTTTTCTAAGAGAAGTTCCGGATCAGGCCGGAGCTGTGGTGGGTATGATGGACCTGTTCAGGGCCGGCTCCAAATCACCAGTCCTTGGTGGACCAACTCTCACAAGAAGTAAAGATTCGAGCCAGTGCCGGTCGGCGGGCTGTGTGGAGTAGAGAAACTCACCAGATAAACCGCCATCAAGCAGGAACACAAACCACAAAACGACAAAATATAGATTCCATCCCCAAGGCATGCCCCTGTCTTGGCTGCACTCCCCAAAGAGCAGAGGTACAACAGTACTCTGAGAGAGAACTATTATCAATCAGAGTCCGAGACATGATTCAACACGCTTCCACTACACGAATTAGGGACATCACTGCCGGACACGCCTCACAGATGTTCAAGAGAGAACTTGACAAACACCTCCAAAGGATACCTGATCAAAGAAGACTGTGACTCATACGTCAGGCTAGCGAGCAGCCCTCGCAACACCTGGTTGACCAGTCCAGCATCAGGGGCGTCTGAAGTCCATTGTCACAAGGAGGTCCGACGTGGTCGACGACTGGGCCAGCGGGGTCCGATAAGACGCCCTAATCAGTACTGAAGGTAAACTCAAGTGTAAAGTAAACATTGAGTAAAAAAATAAGTAGGCTCAAAAGGAAAAAAAATAATTGTAATAACCTAGAATTGAAGCTAATTCAAAGGAAAAGAAGGGGGGAAGTGGCCACCTAGAAATGTTTGCAAGTCATCACAAGACGTACACAGAAATACTATTAATCAGCTCATCCAGCGCTTCATACATCGTTCCGCAAGTATTGTTGTTATCGCGAACCAATGATTTGGGGCGATGCCACAAGCGGCTCACCACGGAGCAACGCCAGAAATGTGCTAGTGCACCACATGTGCAGGTGGGCACATATTGGACCTGGGAGATGAACACAAGCAAAGGCAACAAGCTTGGTGAAGTTAGACAGTCTGAAGAGTGAGTGGCAAATGGTATTTCCGTCCAAGGAGTAACAGAGAACCAGCCTAGTGGTTGGATCGATGTGGGCCTGCGGGCGCTCGCAAGCAACAGCCTAGTGGGCACAAAAATCTCTCAAGAATCGAAGCCTGTGCCTGGGCCGGGCTATGGGGAGTAGAACGACTGTCCCAGAACCCCATCAAGTTGGGTATGTCGCATGGCTGTAATGGGAGAGAAATTATTGCGTCTACATGACCAACCTTGCTGCATCTGCGCCAATTCCAGATTCTTATTTTTGAAAATGTGGCGCAAGAGCTATGTGGTATATTTGGGGCTAATGGTTGTTAGTGGTGACAAAAACGTCCCCCGGTGTGTGAACAAGCGATGCAGGCTAGTTTCAAATAAGGGGCCTAGTCGAGTACGTGTTATCGGAGTTGCCAGTGTTGTGCAGGCCAATACAACTAAGCATGGCTTTAATCCTCCAGCAGCATTCAATAATCAGTTGTGGTTGGCGACAATACATAACAGAATATATTTGCAACTGTAACCTAAACTGCCGTCTATCCTGAAGTGGAAAAAAAAAAATTCTGGTGTGGTGTCACAGCGAGGTCGGCGAAAGCGTGCAAAGATGGAGGTTATAGATACCTGGTGTTACCTGTTGTAAGGGTAGTTCTAGGGAGGTTCTGTCTGCACTCCCCGAGACCCGGCCGAGGCCAGCATTGGGACTTGTGAGTAGTTTGGGGGTCCACATAGGCTGTTGCTTGTAGCTGGTCCCGCAGTCCCACCGTACCAACGCAACCCGGGCTGGTCCGAACTCCTTGAGTGATGAGAGCATCTAGTTTCCTACATTGAATATTCCAGAACGGTGTGTTTTATCCGAAGCAATATTTCTTATGGCTTAGCTGGGAGGGACGGTGAACAAGCCGGTGGAGCTCAAGTATTTTTATACAGTTGTGCTCTATTGTGCCTGATGGCACCGCCTGCTCTTCACTGAGTTCTATTCTGCATTTTCATTCCATATCGTTCAGCTGAGACCAGTACTTGTTATTTTACGGTGTAGTATTTGGTACCTTGGCCCTCCAGTATCTTCCAGGTGATTTATTTAGGAATATCTCATCGAAAATCGTCTGTCTTTCTAGTGAGTACATTTGGAGAGCTTTGAGACGAAATCCCAATAATTTAGAGTGCTTATGACGACGTCCTATACGTGCTGAAACATAGTTTACTACTGATATTCACCTGCTATTTCGCAATCTCTCCTGCTCTAAGGGGGAAGTGAGTATTGAACAGTACTCAAGACGGGACAGCACAAGTGACGTTGAAGATAGACAGAGGCATTGTGAATGTGATCCCTGGGATTTGAAATTCTCAGGTAACTCCATCCTATCAATGTTTTCTGCTGTCGCATATCTGTGCTATGGGTTATGCTCCCTAAACTGTTAGGTGTCGTACACTCAGTTATTGCCCAAAATCCATTTTAACATGCTGATTTTCCTACTTTATGGAGCACATTTGAATTTGTGTTATTGTACTCTGTATTATGTTTAAAAGGTCCTCATTTAATTACCGTACCTGAGTACCTGGAAGGAATGTTATCACGGTAGTTAAACATCATGTTATTTTACCTGAGCCCCGACGTCGAAAACTTTATTAAGTATCACTTGAAGTATTTTCAGTGTCTTCA
>WNGS01163947.1:27273846-27284883 GCA_020271785.1 Procambarus virginalis
GTTACATGTTATATGCGGAAGTAATTGTTAGATATTACACAGTCTTCCTTAAGGCTGCTTTGAGATCATCCATGGGATCAGTGTCCATGCGGCCCGGTCCCTATCCACATCTCGTGGTTTCCCCAGACTGTTAGACGCCGCTGCATGCATTCTAAATGTAGGAACCACAGCCTGATTGATCCGGTACACCTTTGGATATGCTTATCCCTTAAATGTAAGGGACAAGTAATGCCCCTTACATTTAGAGTGTGTTGACTAGGCCCGAGACCCTTCATATATATAGATAAACCAACCCATCCTCCTGTTGAGTTCCTGTTGTGATGATCATCAAGTCACGAATTCATACGTACTAGTAAGGATTTTTGTTAATAAAGCTAAAAAAACAAGCTTAATATTCCTAAGCCTATTATCGCACACACATGTACTATAAGGCCTCAGATATTGTGTATTAGGCCTAGGAAGGTTAGGTCACTTTGTGAAGCAACACTAGTAAAAAAAAATTAGTTTTCCGGTTTGTCCAACTCAACAGTTCAGATTTCTACTTTTCTAATTGCGTTGTAGGTGGGTATATGTACTATGGTCCTCACCGCTACTGTAAGTACTACCAGAACAGGACGATGGGCTATATAAATTGTCTAAGAGTACTTAAGACTACTGAAACTTTACTTGTCAAAAAATATATATATATATTATTTCATACCACCATAACTTCCTTTAGGTGCATGCCAAGGAAACGAAAGGCCTGGCTGATTAGCATTTTCCTCCAATCTATACTACAGGAGAGAATGATGGAGGCCAGATGCTTGGGGCTAGCCTCACCCAGCTTTATAAGGGGGAATGGTCTGGGGTACAGGACGGACATAGGCTGGTCTGGGTAGCCCAAACTTAAATGCTTTAACAAATATTAGCATCTATATCGATCCCAAGTGATTTTCATGAAGTGTGAAATATTTGGTGCGATTCCCCTAGAGATGTTAGTGATTGCAATAATGGGTTTTATGAGAGCTGTATTAAGATTATTTTGAGGTTATCTTGAGATGATTTTGGGGCTTTTTTAGTGTCCCCGCGGCCCGGTCCTCAACCAGACCTCCACCCCCAGGAAGCAGCCCGTGACAGCTGACTAACACCCAGGTACGTATTTTACTGCTAGGTAACAGGGGCATAGGGTGAAAGAAACTCTGCCCATTGTTTCTCGCCGGCGCCCGAGGTCAACCCAGGACCACAGGATCACAAGTCCAGCGTGCTGTCCGCTCGGCCGACCGGCTCCCCATCCACAAGATACAGCTATTTTAGTGCTTCTTAATAAATTTTCTGGGAGAAGGGGGAGAGAGGAGTAAGAAGGGGGGATGGGGTAGGAAGGAGAAAATGGGGACATAAATAAGGAAGGTGAGAGGAGGGACGAGAGGGAATGGGGGCGAGGAAGGAGAAGGCGGTCGCCAGAACAGTGTGGGAGGGGGGGGAGGGGGGGGGATTGAAGGGGGTCGCCACCATGGTGTACTCATGTCGGAAGATCTTACCTTTAAAGAACACAATAAAGTAGCCGTCACAACTATACGAAAAATGACAGGTTGGATAACAAGAACTTTTCACACTAGAGATGCTACCTTACCTTGAGGTTACCTTGAGGTGCTTCCGGGGCTTAGCGTCCCCGCGGCCCGGTCGTCGACCAGGCCTCCTGGTTGCTGGACTGATCAACCAGGCTGTTTGACGCGGCTGCTCGCAGCCTGACGTATGAGTCACAGCCTGGTTGATCAGGTATCCTTTGGAGGTGCTTATCCAGTTCTCTCTTGAACACTGAGGGGTTTGCCAGTTATGTCCCTTATGTGTAGTGGAAGCGTGTTGAACAGTCTCGGGCCTCTGATGTTGATAGTTCTCTCTTGAACACTGTGAGGGGTCGGCCAGTTATGTCCCTTATGTGGAGTGGAAGCGTGTTGAACAGTCTCGGGCCTCTGATGTTGATAGTTCTCTCTCAGAGTACCTGTTGCACCTCTGCTCTTCAACGGGGGTATTCTGCACATCCTGCCATGCCTTCTGGTCTCATGTGATGTTATTTCTGTGTGCAGGTTTGGCACCAGCCCCTCAAGTATTTTCAAGTGTAAATGATTACCGATGATGATACTTTTCAAGACGCTTGTGCTCTCTAGAGTGGAGTACTGCTGCACAATGACAGCCCCTTTCAAAGCTGGAGAAATTGCAGGGATCCTTTACTGCTAGAATCACTCGATAAAGCATCCAAACTATTGGGACCGACTAAAGAGCCTAATCCGTATTCTCTTGAGCGCAGGCGGGAGAGATACATAATAATTTACAGGTGGAAAATAGTAGAGGGGCTGGTCCCAAACCTGTACACAGAAATAACACCACATGAGACCAGAAGGCATGGCAGGATGTGCAGAATACCCCCTTTGAAGAGCAGAGCTGCAACAGGTACTCAGAGGCCCGAGACTGTTCAACACGCTTCCACTACACATAAGGGACATAACTGGCCGACCCCTCACAGTGTTCAAGAGAGAACTATCAACATCAGAGGCCCGAGACTGTTCAACACGCTTCCACTACACATAAGGGCCATAACTGGCCGACCCCTCACAGTGTTCAAGAGAGAACTATCAACATCAGAGGCCCGAGACTGTTCAACACGCTTCCACTACACATAAGGGACATAACTGGCCGACCCCTCACAGTGTTCAAGAGAGAACTATCAACATCAGAGGCCCGAGACTGTTCAACACGCTTCCACTACACATAAGGGGCATAACTGGCCGACCCCTCACAGTGTTCAAGAGAGAACTGGATAAGCACCTCCAAAGGATACCTGATCAACCAGGCTGTAGTTCATTCATCAGGCTGCGAGCAGCCGCGTCCAACAGCCTGGTTAACCAGTCCAGCAAATAGGAGGCCTGGTCGTGGACCGGGCCGCGGGGAGGCTAAGCCCCGAAATCAACGCAAGGTAAGGTGCGGGATGGGGGGGGGGAGCCATGGGAGGTGATGGGGGGGGAAGACGTGGGAGGTGATGGGGGGGGAGCCGTGGGAGGTGATGGGGGGGGGGGGAAGACGTGGGAGGTGACGGGGGTCATCAACCACACAACAGGTTCTCAACGCGTCCCACTTAACTTGGCAACACCCCAGGAAACCAGTGAAGATAAAATGTTACCCGGTCATATCTGAGCCTCGTTCCCGCCCCTCGCCTACCCAGCCCACCTGCAACAGCCGGGGCACCAGGGGAGCCAGCTGCAACAGCCGGGCACCACGGGAGCCAGCTGCAACAGCCGGGGCACCAGGGGAGCCAGCTGCACAGCCGGGGCACCACGGGAGCCAGCTGCCACACCCGGGGCACGCCAGGGGAGCCAGCTGCAACAGCCGGGGCACCAGGGGAGCCAGCTGCAACAGCCGGGGCACCAGGGGAGCCAGCTGCAACAGCCGGGGCACCACGGGAGCCACTGCCACACCCGGGGCACGCCAGGGGAGCCAGCTGCAACAGCCGGGGCACCAGGGAGCCAGCTGCAACAGCCGGGGCACCAGGGAGCCAGCTGCAACAGCCGGGCACCACGGGAGCCAGCTGCCACACCCGGGCACGCCAGGGGAGCCAGCTGCAACAGCCGGGGCACCAGGGGAGCCAGCTGCAACAGCCGGGGCACCAGGGGAGCCAGCTGCAACAGCCGGGGCACCACGGGAGCCAGCTGCCACACCCGGGGCACCAGGGAGCCAGCTGCCAACCCGGGGCACGCCAGGGGAGCCAGCTGCTACACCGGGGCACCAGGGGAGCCAGCTGCAACACCCGGGGCACCAGGGGAGCCAGCTGCAACACCCGGGGCACCAGGGGAGCCAGCTGCCACACCCGGGGCACCAGGGAGCCAGCTGCTACACCCGGGGCACCAGGGGAGCCAGCTGCCACACCCGGGGCACCAGGGGAGCCAGCTGCCACACCCGGGGCACCAGGGGAGCCAGCTGCAACACCCGGGGCACGCCAGGGGAGCCAGCTGCCACACCCGGGGCCACCAGGGAGCCAGCTGCAACACCCGGGACACCAGGGAGCCAGCAACACGACCAGCACAGCGAGGACAGGGACCATCACCACCAGGATGTTGTGTCAGGGGACGCCAATAATCCTACTGATGGACACTAATTGTATTGGTCGCCTCATATCTCATCAGGCCGGGGACCATCTGCGTCCCCCTGCCCGGAGACTTCCGCGCCCCACCTCTAGTTACACCGTTTACAGCTATACTCGCCCAGTCTTGTCACGTGTAGACATGCATTATGCAGCCCGACCATACCATCCTGTGAGAGGTGGTGTGCAAGGTTACTGTCGCACAGTGGGCTCAGGAATGTCATAACGTTATATATGCTGCTTGTTACTTCTCACTTAGCCGCTAGTTTATTATGAGTGCCTCGGGGGGAAATGACTGTGCGTTTCCGTCGTTGGCCAAAGCTTGGGAAAGGTTACATGAGGCGCCAGTGACGTTCTCGTTGTTGTTGTTTAAGATTCGCTACTTGGAACAAAAAGTTCCAAGTAGCACGGGCTATGGTGAGCCCTTAGTGGACTTAGTGTGACGTTCTCACTGCCCAACTGTCCATTCAGTACTTGTGTTCTTGGCTCAGGACTCGCAGGACACTTACGTTTTCGGGATTAGGGGCCTCAACTGTCAGGGGGCCTGACAGCTGAGTGGACAGCGCTTCGGATTCGTTCGTCCTGAGGTTCGGGTTCGATCCCCGGTGGAGACGGAAACAAATGGCCAGAGTTTCTTTCACCCTGATGCACATGTTCACCTAGCAGTAAATAGGTACCTGGGGCCAGATTCACGAAAGCACTTACGCAAACACTTACGAGCGTGTACATCTTTTCTCAATCTTTGGCGGCTTTGTTTCCATTATTAAACAGTTAATGAGCTCCGAAGCACCAGGAGGCTGCTTATAACAATAACAACAGTTGATTGGGAAGTTTTCATGTTTGTAAACTGTTTAATAAATGTAACCAAAGCCGTTAAAGATTGAGGAAAGATGTACAGGTTCGTAAGTGCTTGCGTAAGTGCCTTCGTGAATCTGGCCCCTGGGAGTTGGGCAGCTGCTACGAGCTGCTTCCTGGGTGTGTGCAACAAAGGAGGACTGGTCAAGGACCGGGCCGCGGGGACGCTAAGCCCCGAAATCATCTCAAGATAACCTCAAGATTAGTAAAGATAAAGTATGCCTTGGTGACCTTGAAGTCTCTGACTAGACCTCCTTGTTGGTAGTGTGGTCAACCAGGCTGTTACACGCCGCTGCTAGCAGGCAGAATTACAGTCCGGTTTAGCTTAAGATCACTGGGGCCCAGCACCTGAACCAGGTATATAATTAACCTTTCCTCCACCACCACCTACTGAATGAGCCATAATAAACTAGGCTCTAAGTAAAACTAACTTACGTGTATATTTACTAAATGTGTAGTTTATTTACTAAATGTGTAGTTTTTCATGACGGCTTGTGCGGTATTTACTAAACAGTTTACGAGCTCCGAGGCGCTACGAGGTCCTCCTCAACCCAACATGATTATCATGCCCGACCTCGTACCGTTTCCAAGCTCGTAAACTATCAATTAAATACGGACTAAGTGCGCTGATCGAGATACGAGGTACAGATATCTTAAGTTGTTACACGTTTGTGAACCCTCGTCTTGGACCCTAACATTTACATCATTCTCAATTACAATTAGTCCACAAGCTACCCATGTATCACCATGTATCCGAGGTTAATACATAAAACGTTCACCATATTCCGAGGTTAATACATACAACGTTCACCATACTCCGAGGTTAATGCATAAAAGTTCACCATATTCCGAGATTAATGCATGAAACGTTCTTCATATTCCGAGGTTAATGCATAAAACGTTCACCATATTCCGAGGTCAATACATAAAACGTTCCTTTCAGAACGTTCTTCCTTTGAACGTCCCTTCAAAACGTTCCGTTCACAAGCTGGTGATGAGCACGTATACCACTCAGAGACAAGTACAGGAGCACGAACGCCAATGTGTCAACATTTGCAATTCAATATAAACGATATTTTTTTCAAATACAACTATTACAAAATAAGAATTTGTGACCAAGTTTAGGTTACGTGGTTAGGTAATGTTGGTTTGGGGAGTATTCGCAGTCACAGGCTGAAAGAACACGCCTGTACTCGCCTAGTGGTGCTTGCTGGGGTTGAGTTTTGGCTCTTTGGTCCTGAGACCAAAGACCCCTGTGGTCTGGCGAAGGAGCTCCCAGTATATACGGTAACAAAAGTCCAACAGACATACCTGGTTGATACCTGGTTGAATACAGAATACATTCGACCCAGAAAGACCTGGTTGAATACAGAATACATTCGACCCAGAAAGACCTGGTTGAATACAAAATACATTCGACCCAGAAAGACCATATTTTGTAGATGTACCGCATGAAACCGCCGGCCCTTAGTTTTAATGATGAACTGAAACACACACGCATGAACAGGGAGACTTCACTGACCACCATCCTAATCCATGAGCTTAATATTTACACAGAGTCCTATTCTAGTAAGAATATTCAACTCTTACTTGTATTCTAGGGAGTCGGAGGAACAGAGGGACGTCACTGTCCCTCCACTCACTCTTCTAGTACTTGCACCAAGCTGGGAAGAATACAAATGATAATCCTCTGACCATCCCTATTGTCAGGCATCTCACCAAGTCACATACTGAGGGCCTGGCGCCGTGCCTTCCATACATGGAGAAACACAGGTTCTGCTTCAGAATACTGTACACAGTGGCACCCAGCACCCCGCTCCAAGCTGCCATATCCCTGCACTCATTATCCCTCATAGCTGCTCCACACCTGTAGCCATTACCCCCTCATAGCCGCTCCACACCTGCAGCCACTACCCCCTCATAGCTGCTACACACCTGCAGCACAGCTCCCAGTACCCTCAGTATGTATTAGACACTAACAGAACCAATCTACAGGTCCCTGGAATCCATACTAAAAATTCACTCCACAATGTTAATCTTTCACCGGTTCCCCAACACACCAGTTGGGGAAGGAGAGTGTAACTGGACTCTCCAGTATGTTCTTGTACCCGGCGAGGACACCTGATTGGCAGTCAAGTGTCCTCGTGGGCCATAAAGTGGCTGTATGAGCGGTGAGGACACTTTACACCCACGGAACGACCCAAGTGAGGTCGACTCGTAAACACTGCACAACTGTTTTTACCCATCGTAGTCATTGTATCTTCTTACGACACGTATTTTGTATTAAAATATTTCAGTCAGTCCTAAATACAAACTCGCTCGAGTTTGTTGTCAATTAGTGTTGTTAGCACGGGGCCACACACCTAATCTTGGCACCTGGCACCACAATGCCAGCAAGATAACCTCGTACGAAGATGGACGAGTCCAATTTCTCCTTACACAATATATCGTGTACAAAACTGCAAAAATACTCTTATATAAATACTATAATGTTCATATAAGGTGAAGCCATACGGTGAACTTGTGGAGACACTTAAGACGAGTGTTCATTCATCGTGACGTGTTCACGTCTGAACATTTTAGGTGAACATTCAGACGGGAGTGAACGGTGCAACACAGAGGTATAACTATGCTCCTCCACCACGGGCATCAACACCACCAGCACGGACACTAGCACCACCATCACGAACACCACCACCACCACCCCCACCATGGACACCAACACCAAGGACACCAGCACCAACACCACGGACACCAGCACCACCGACACCCACCACCACCACCACCAAGGACACCTGCACCACCACCATCACCACCACGGACACCAGCACCACCACCATGGACACCACCACCACCACCCCCACCATGGACACCAGCCCGTTACTTCGCCAGTCACGTCTGACCTGACCTTGAGTGATTAACGTGCTCTGCGTTACAGCGACCCTTATGACCTTAATTCCGTGTTCGTGTACGACATTGGGATCACTTTTTACCATCTGTATTCAACCGCAGTGTATCTGTCGACCATATTGAAACCACTTTCTAGTTTTCATTACGTGTGTGACCTTTCTTGTTACCCTAGGGCTACCTTACCCTAGGGCTACCTTACCCTGGGGCTACCTTACCCTGGGGCTACCTTACCCTAGGGCTACCTTACCCTGGGGCTACCTTACCCTAGGGCTACCTTACCCTAGGGCTACCTTACCCTAGGGCTACCTTACCCTAGGGCTACCTTACCCTGGGGCTACCTTACCCTAGGGCTACCTTACTCTGGGGCTACCTTACCCTGGGGCTACCTTACCCTAGGGCTACCTTACCCTGGGGCTACCTTACTCTGGGGCTACCTTACCCTAGGGCAAACTTACCCTGGGGCTACCTTACCCTAGGGCTACCTTACCCTGGGGCTACCTTACCCTGGGGCTACCTTACCCTAGGGCTACCTTACCCTGGGGCTACCTTACCCTAGGGCTACCTTACCCTGGGGCTACCTTACCCTAGGGCTACCTTACCCTGGGCTACCTTACCCTAGGGCTACCTTACCCTGGGCTACCTTACCCTGGGGCTACCTTACTCTGGGGCTACCTTACCCTAGGGCTACCTTACCCTAGGGCTACCTTACCCTGGGGCTACCTTACTCTGGGCTACCTTACCCTAGGGCTACCTTACCCTAGGGCTACCTTACCCTGGGGCTACCTTACCCTAGGGCTACCTTACCCTAGGGCTACCTTACTCTGGGGCTACCTTACCCTGGGGCTACCTTACCCTAGGGCTACCTTACTCTGGGGCTACCTTACCCTGGGGCTACCTTACTCTGGGGCTACCTTACCCTAGGGCTACCTTACCCTGGGGCTACCTTACCCTGGGGCTACCTTACCCTAGGGCTACCTTACCCTAGGGCTACCTTACCCTAGGGCTACCTTACCCTGGGGCTACCTTACCCTTGGGCTATCTTACCTAGGGCTACCTTACCCTTGGGCTACCTTACTCTGGGGCTACCTTACCCTGGGGCTACCTTACCCTGGGGCTACCTTACCCTTGGGCTACCTTACCCTAGGGCTACCTTACCCTTGGGCTACCTTACTCTGGGGCTACCTTACCCTTGGGCTACCTTACTCTGGGGCTACCTTACCCTAGGGCTACCTTACCCTAGGGCTACCTTACCCTAGGGCTACCTTACCCTGGGGCTACCTTACCCTAGGGCTACCTTACCCTGGGGCTACCTTACCCTAGGGCTACCTTACCCTGGGGCTACCTTACCCTGGGGCTACCTTACCCTGGGGCTACCTTACCCTGGGGCTACCTTACCCAGTGGCTACACCACCAGCACCACCACGAGGCTACCTTACCCTGGGGCTACCTTACCCTAGGGCTACCTTACCCAGTGGCTACACCACCAGCACCACCACGAGGCTACCTTAGCCTGGGGCTACCTAACACAAGGGCTTACCTAGAGCATACCTGAAGAGGGTCTCGGGAGTTCTACTCACAGAGCCCGGCCTGGGGCCAGGCTCGACTACCGATAACTTGATCCAACAGGCTGTTTGCTTGCATTTGCCCGTTGGCTCGCATACTCACTACAGCCCGGTGGGTCCGGTTAATTACTCAGGGACTATCGTTCCGTCCTTTACCTAGATGCTACCTTACCCAGAGGCTACCTTATAGTCCAGGCACCCTTGAGTCTAGAGCAGGGGTCTCCAAACTTTACAATGTAAGGGCCACATTATATATTTCCCATATTTATGCGGGCCACATTATATATTTTCCATATTTAGTATTATGCTATTTTGTATAACTAAGATAAGGGTATTGTCAAAGTACAGAGAAAAGAATATTGTACAGTGTTTGTGCTCCCTGAAACAGAAGCAGGGAAGCCCCACTCGCCCTCCATCCCCACAATATACAGTTATACACAACTGATTGGTTGTAATGCACAACACATACCTACAGTACTAGTATCTGTGCGTCACACTATCGAGAGAGAGAAAACTGACTCGGGCTGAGCGCCACCAGTCAGCAGCCCCAGCTTTGAATAATTCTGCGATGCCATTCGTACGATAATTATTTTTTCAAGGCCACCACACAGGGATTTGTTTGGCGGGCCGGATGAAATTATGTGGCGGGCCGGATGTGGCCCGCGGGCCATAGTTTGGAGACCCCTGGTCTAGAGCAAATATACCTTTAAACTGGTCAAAATTGCTTCAGAATATTTATAAACAGGATTCAGCTCAGGAACCATTGCGAATAACATCCAAAATCCGACAGAATCCAACCCCTGGGAACAACCAAAATTGATATCAAAATTGATATCAAAATGTGAGACTGGCCGTTTCCTAAGAAATGCCAAAAATAATCTAATTTACGCTTTGTGAAGTGATATGATGTCATTCTTGACAGGTAAAATGTTTAAAAACTAATTATCTTCTAAAATAACTTATATGATAGTACAAATTGCCTTATGTTGTAAGTAGTCAGCTGTAACGTCACAATTTAAACAATACTGTTTAGTGTGCGCGCAAGAACGGACATCCAAGTATTGTTATAAATAGATAATGTGTTTTCATACCAATTAAATTTATTCTTTCATTATTATGCACCCTATACCCATCCCGTAGGGGGGGGGATGGTGAAATGGGTTACAGAGGCACATAATGGGTTCAGGAACTGAACCTCGTAGTTCGTTTAGCTAAGCAAGTGACAATCTTTTGAAGCTAGTTACAGAGTTGTTAATGGTATATATAACAGCTCCTTGAGGTTATCTGAGATAATTTCGGAGCTTAAGATCGAAGAAGATCGAAGATCGGGAGATCGAAGAAACAGAGCAAACGTTGAAGCGATCACAAGAGTTTGAGGAAATGGAATTGAAACAGAAAAACTATACAAGAGAAGAAAAATCCTGAACATTGTTTCAAATGAGCAAAATCAATTAAAAAACCTCCACCATTATTTTACCTTTAATTACAACTGAAGGTACGTACACAGAGACAAAGAAATTATGAAATTCTAAGAAGCCAGTATGAAGGCTATGTTTAGCACACCATAAAACAACATGAAGTTGATGACCCAGACAGCTT
>WNGS01163947.1:27293411-27309324 GCA_020271785.1 Procambarus virginalis
GCTGTATTAATATGTTGTGCTATGTGTACTAATCTGTGTGTTGTTAAATATGACCGAAAAAGTAAGATTAATAATGCTAACACGAATTTCAATTATTGGGATCGCTTTACAATGCCTAAACCTGTATTCTCGAGAGCGCAGTTGAGAGACCACATGATATAGTTCTCACTTGGAAAATATTAGACTGGTTCCAAATCTGCACCGGAAATATTGACCACGCGAGACCAGGAGGCGTGGCAGAATGTGCAACATAAACCACTTTGAAAAACAGAGTGCAGTAGGTACACTGATGGAGAACTCTAACAACATCAAGGGCCCAGACTTCAACACTCCCCCGTACACATAAGGAGAATAATTGGCCGACCACCTTTATTTTTTTTTGGGGGGGGAGGGAGAGTAAAGAGGAAGGAGAGGCATAGGTGAAGGGAAGTATAGAAGTGGGAAATACAGTGAGAGGTATGAAAGCAGGCGGGCTGTCCGCCTTGCTGACACCATGTGTGGGTGTTGGCAGCTAAGCTAAGCTGGCCCCCTCTTGTCAGGGAGCTGTGAGTGTGTGAGAGGTTCTTCACATGTGTTTCACCATATATGGATGTCTATAGATGAATACTGAGTAGCATTCATACATACACACTCCGATGTCTCCACACAGTTAATAAATGAAATGCACTAAGCAGTGATGTAGTGGAGGCTGACTCAATACACAGTTTCAAATGTAGATTGATAGAGCCCAGTAGGCTCAGGAATCTGTACACCAGTTGATTGACAGTTGAGAGGCGGGACCAAAGAGACAAAGCTCAACCCCCGCAAGCACAACTAGGTGAGTACACATGTTCTGTTTAAGGTTCTTATTATTATTATTATTTATTAAGTTATTCATACATACACTATACATATATACCCGTATACATATGTATACACACAACTATACATACATACTCAATTTTTCCAATTATTGCGGGGAAGGATTTCTGGTCAGTATTTCATCTGGGAATTATGTACTGTGGGGCTGGGTTTGCATCTAGTAAATCGAGGCTCTTGGGCCACCAGCTGTGGGAGCGGGCGTCTCATCTTGGGCCACCAGCTGTGGGAGTGGGGCGTCTCATCTTGGGCCACCAGCTGTGGGAGTGGGGCGTCTCATCTTGGGCCACCAGCTGTGGGAGTGGGGCGTCTCATCTTGGGTCACCAGCTGTGGGAGTGGGCGTCTCATCTTGGGCCACCAGCTGTGGGAGCGGGGCGTCTCATCTTGGAGTAACCTGTCTAACTTTGGGTCCTCTAACATTTCGATGGTGTTCCACACCCTGATGGCTTGGTGCTGCAGTCTGATGTTTAGTGGCTGTATGTTCAGGAGTTCATGGAGCTCCTGGATTGTCTGATCATATGGTGGACGGTGTTTTGCTGCTCTCCTTAGCGCCTTATTTGCACTGCTTGCAGTTTCTGCATGTTAGTTTTCTTTATGGTGTGTAGTGGTACTGGGGGATACTCTAGATGCTGCCGAACTAGAGCCTTATATAGGTGGATCTGAATGTTTGTACTGAGGCTTCGGAATCTCCTTAATTTTCCTAAGGCTGCTTTGGCCTTGTTTAGTCGGTCCGTTACATGAATTTGTATCCCTGTTCTATTTATCATGAGTCCCAGTATTCTGCCTACCTCCGCATATTGGATCGGATGGTTGTCAATTGATTGTTGCCGCCGAAGGCGGCTAGTTTATTGTGCACCCCATACTCATCCTGTGAGCGGTAGCGCAAAAGCATTACAGAGGGCACAAAAGGTCTTTATCAGACCTCATCTTAGATTATTACATAAACAATTTCATCTATCCTTCACACCTTATAGTTACAATGTCAGCTAGTTACAGAGAAAGTGCTATTTCAAGAGCTACATATTTACAGTAAGTCATCATACATTAATGGTAGGTCTTATCGCTAATACATAATAGTTTGACCAATGGGGACATTACAGAGTCATAGGGGAGCTTCTGTTTCTTGTTAGTCTTCAAAAATACACTACTTGTTTCTGAATCTCGTATGTCGTTCATCTACTGGAAGCGAAATGTGGATACAGTGCAAGTATTTCAGGTAATTTTCCCATGGTAATAAGATAGGTTGCCATATCATACAGAGTGAGTTTAGATCTATCTCTAAATGGCTCAATTTTACTACAATCCAAGATATAGTGTTCTAGTGTGTGTCCCTGTCTTTGTCCACACACTTTACACTTTACTTCATCCAGATCCCTATACAAGCCGGATGGCCAGAGATACTTGTAGCCAAGTCTTATACGAGCTGTGACAACATCTGTTAGTCTACTGACTTTATTACTTGCCCCATACACATGTTTTACTTCACACATTTCAATGTGATGAACAATGGATGATGGGGTCCGGGTTTCTTTTCGCAATGTGTATTATCTGAAACTTTTGTTGGTGCTAATTTTCCATTGCTTCTCAAAGTTGTGTACGAGTTCAATTGCCGCCTTGGTCTTGTCGGCTAGTAGTGGCTTTGATAGTCCTGGGTGGTATATTATTTGGGTGACATCGTCAGCGTAAGTCATGTATTCTCCATGTTGGGGTTGGGGTAGGTCAGCTGTATATATGTTGAATAGAGTGGGGGAGAGGCAGCTTCCTTGTGGTACTCCACTTTTCAGTTCTATTACGTCACCCAAGTAGCTGCCGATATTAAGCCTAGCAGTTCTGTTGTCTATAAAGCTGCAGAGTAGCAGTAAATCTCTCAGAAAGTCCTAGTTCAGATATCTTATATTTTAGGCCTGTGTGCCACACTTTGTCGAAGGCTTTCGAGACGTCTCTAAGCACTATATTACACTGATCTTTTTTCGACACTGCGTTGGCTATATGCTCGTAGATCAGGACTATATCTGTATGGGCCCCTCTGCGGTTTCTAAACCCGTGCTGCGTGGTGTTAAACTTCTCTTCCTCCTCCATGTACTTCACAAGTCTCTGATTATTTTTTTCGAATTTTTACCTGGTACTTGGAGGAGGGAAATTGGCCTGTAGTTTTCAGTTTGGGTTGGGGGTTTACCTGGCTTGGGAATTAATCTTATTGTGGCATTCTTGAAGTATGCGGGGAATAGTCCAGATGCAAGAGCTGCATTTATGATACATGTGTATTGATGGAGTGCAATCACTGGTAGGTTGGATAATACCATCTTATTTATCTTCCTATTGCCCGGCGCCTTGTTCTGGAAACCCATAATTGTTTATGGGCCTCTGCAATTGTTATGTGTTTCACAAGGTGGCAGTCATCGCGTATGTTGTTAAGGTCTATTGTTTGTGTCGGGAGTAGTGTTGCAGCTCTGTTGTCGACTTGAGTTGTAATTTCCCTTTCATTAATTGGGCAAAAGTTTAAATTTTCTTCCGGGCTTATCCTGAATATTTTTTACCAGAACTTCCTGAATTTCTGTTCTTGTTCTCTCTTACGGTGTTCCAGAGAGAAAATAAAACCTCTAAAAGATACTGATCAATTGGGTTGTGATTCATACGTCTGATTACGAGCCGTGACATCTAACCGCCGGTAACACTTTGTGGGCCAGTCAGAGGCTTAGGGCCCGCGCAGGAATATCCCTGAAAAAAAAACAGGAGGCCTGTTCAAACCCCATTTCGAGGGAACATTGATTCCCAGAACCATCACAAGGTTGAAAGTAGGGAGGGGGGAGGGGGGGGGTGGGTGACACCTTTCTCAGCCTCAGGCCACTGCCAAGAACCTCTCTCACCATGAGAATGGCGCCTGATAGCTGAGTGGACAGCGCTTCGGATTCGTAGTCCTGAGGTTCCGAGTTCGATCCCCGGTGGAGGCGGAGACAAATGGGCAAAATGTTTGTTTCACCCTGATGCCCCTATTACCTAGCAGTAAATGGGTACCTGGGAGTTAGCTACGGGCTGCTTCCTGAGATTGGAGGGCTGGTCAAAGACCGGGCCGCGGGGACACTAAGCCCCGAAATCATCTCAAGATAACCTATAGTACATGCATTATATTGTTTGCTAAGTTAGCGTGCGTTGTTTGCTAAGTTAGCGTGCGTTGTTTGCTAAGTTAGCGTGCGTTGTTTGCTAAGTTAGCGTGCGTTGTTTGCTAAGTTAGCGTGCGTTGTTTGCTAAGTTAGCGTGCGTTGTTTGCTAAGTTAGCGTGCGTTGTTGCTAAGTTAGCGTGCGTTGTTTGCTAAGTTAGCGTGCGTTGTTTGCTAAGTTAGCGTGCGTTGTTTGCAAGTTTCCTTCATGACCCTGCAGAGGGAAGATTAATAATTACTATTTACAGTTATATCATTATGATTATTTTGATAATATATTTGTTATTAATAATTATTACTCTTCCTGCTGCTGGGACATGAAGGATGCCGGCCTCGGGTGAAAGGGGAGGCTGTGACGATCTCTGTCTAGAACCTGTAGGTTCCAGACAGCGTCTTGTCTACTAGCAGGAGCTGCGGCATGATCTCCCACACTACATCACTGAATGCCCAGTTATTAGACCATTCAGACCAGTTGGCATGTGGTACCTGGAGCTTTGCAATTACTTTATTCACTCTCGTGTTCTTGAAGATATCCTTATAATGTACCCAAAATTTACCAGTGCAGGCTACTGAACATATGGCCCTGTATGACCAACCATCCTGCGAGATGGGGACTTTTATTGTCACTGCTATCTTATTCACTCTTGTGTTGATGATATCCTCATAATGCACCCAGAGTCAGCCAGTGCAGACTAATGATCACATGCCTCTGTATGACTAACCATCCTGTGTGATGGGGATTTTTATTATCACGTAGCTAGCTTTTTGACACACTGTACACCCCTTCATATAGTCTAGCGTAGCTGCACAAATGCAGGTGTCCCTAATATATTAATAAAAAAAATGTCTACTAGCGTCTTGAGTATCATCATCGGTACAGCATCTCTAGTGTGAAAGGTTCTTGTTATCTAACCTGTCATTTTTCCAACCCGTCCTCGCAAATTCGTATAGTCAATATTGACTTATTAAATAAGTGCATAGGTGACATATTTAACATAATAGTTTCCCTTGAAAAGCTTCATAGAAAACACCGACCTTACCTAACCTATGTTAGTATGTTAAGATAAGCATCTTATTGCTTCGCAATTACAATTATTACCTAACCTATACCTATAATAGGTTAAGTAGCAATTGTAATTACGAAGCTATAAGATGCTTATGACGGGTTGCATTTTTCTTGCAGTTGTGACGGCTACTTTATTGTGTTCTTTAAAGGTAAGGTCTTCCGACATCAGTACACCCAGATCCTTTACATTGCTTTTTCATGCTATGTTATGATTTGACTGTGTTTTGTACGTGGTTTCCGTTTTTATATTTTATCTTTTTCCGTAGCGCATGAGCTGGAACTTACCTTCATTAAACACTATATTATTTTCTGTAGCCCATAGAAAGACCTGATTTATAACTGATTGGAGGTTTGCCGTGTCCTCTATGTTGCCTACCCTCATGAAGATCCTAGTGTCATCTGCGAAGGATGATACAGTGCTATAGATTGTGTCCTTGTCTATGTCCGATATGAGGATGAGAAAAGTACTGGAGCAAGCACAGTACCCTGGGGGACTGAGCTCTTCACGGTTGATGGTCCGGATTTTATTTTGTTGTCTATTACATATTGGGTTATGTTCTGCTAGTCAGGAAATTGTAGATCCATCTGGGTATTTTTCCGGTAATTCCTTTTGAACGCATTTTGTGTGCAATAACACCATGGTCACTGCTTATGCAGACACTAACACATGGAACTGCTTATGCAGACACGAATTTCCCGTCAAAGAAGGAATAATTTAAATAGGGAGATTGAAGAAATCGAGCGGAAATTGAAACACTCATATATGAAACTGAAGAAAGGCAGTTAGAACAGAAAGCAATTCAGGAAATAAAGAAAAATCCAAAATACTTCTTCACATATGCGAAATCAAAAGCAAAAACTACTGCCAGTATTGGACCTATTCGTACAAGTGAAGGTTCATACACGGAGGATGACAAAGAAATCGGTGAAATCCTAAAAAAGCAGTATGAGGACATGCTTAGCACTCCAATAAACAACATGAAAGTAGAAGATCCAGACAATTTCTTTATGCGGGATATCCAAACCCTGTAAATATAACTGATATCAACACGAGCGCACTAAATTTTGAAAGAGAAATTGAAAACATGCCCATGCACTCGGCCCCAGGTCCAGACTCATGGAATTCAATATTTATAAAGAAATGCAAAGTGCCGGTAGCACAGGCACTCAGTATAGTGTGGAGGAAGAGCTTGGACACGGGGAGATACCAGATGCACTTAAAGTAGCAGACATAGCCCCTCTACACAAGGGAGGGAGCAAAGCATTGGCAAAGAATTATAGACCAGTTGCACTAACATCGCACATAATAAAAGTATTTGAGAGAGTGATTAGGAGTCAGGTCACCAATTTCATGGAGACCAATGACCTTCACAACCCAGGCCAACATGGATTTCGAGCGGGAAGATCGTGCCTCTCACAGCTACTTGAGCACTACGATAAAGTCACTGAGGCATTAGAAGAAAAACAGAATGCTGATGTGATATACACGGACTTCGCAAAGGCTTTCGATAAATGTGACCATGGCGTGATAGCACACAAAATGAAGTCAATGGGAATAACCGGTAAAGTAGGACGCTGGATACTCAGTTTTCTGTCAAACAGGACTCAGCGAGTAACGGTCAACCATATAAAATCTAGTCCAAGTGCAGTTAAAAGCTCTGTACCTCAGGGTACAGTCCTTGCACCGCTGCTTTTCCTTATTCTCATATCAGATATAGACAAAAATACAAGTCACAGCTTCGTATCATCCTTTGCAGACGACACAAAAATCAGTATGAAAATTACCTCGGCTGAAGACATTGAAAAACTTCAAGCTGATATTAATAAAGTTTTCGACTGGGCATCAGAAAAAATATGATGTTTAACAGTGACAAATTCCAGGTACTCAGGTACGGTAAAAATGAGGACCTTAAACATAATACAGGGTACAAAACACAATCAAATGTGCCCATAGTAGGAAAACAGCATGTAAAGGATTTGGGAATAATGATGTCTGACGACCTAACGTTTAGGGAGCATAACCAAGCAAATATTGCGACAGCCAGAAAAATGATAGGATGGATTACGAGAACTTTCAAATCCAGGGATCCCATCACAATGCTTGTACTCTTCAAGTCACTTGTGCTGTTCAGTACTCACCCCTTCCCCCTTCAGAGCAGGAGAGATTGCTGAAATAGAGGGAATACAGAGACATATACAGCACGTATAGACGCGATAAAGCACCTAAATTATTGGATCGTCTCAAAGCTCTCCAAATGTACTCACTAGAAAGAGACGAGAGAGATATCAAATAATATACACTGGAAGATACTGGAGGGCCAGGTCCCAAATCTACACAGTAAAATAACAACGTACTGGAGTGAACGATATGGAAGAAAATGCAGAATAGAACCAGTGAAGAGCAGAGGTGCCATAGGCACAATCAGAGAACACTGTATAAACATCAGAGGTCCGCGGTTGTTCAACGTCCTCCCAGCAAGCATAAGAATATTGCCGGAACAACCGTGGACATCTTAAAGAGAAAACTAGATTTATTCCTACAAGGAGTTCCGGACCAACCGGGCTGTGGTGGTATGTGGGCCTGCGCCGCTCCAAGCAACAGCCTGGTGGACCAAACTCTCACAAGTCAAGCCTGGCCTCGGGCCGGGCTTGGGAGTAGAACTCCTCCCAGACCCCATCAACCAGGTATCAACCAGGTATCAACCAGGTCACATTTGTCGAAGGCTTTTGCGAAATCTGTCTAATTACATCATCGTTTTGTTTGTCTTCCATGGCATCTAGTGGCATGTCATAGTGGTCCAGCAACAGCGTGGCACTGGGATTTTGTTACTTCCTTTGATCGTAATATCTCTGTTGCATGAGCTAGCTAAATAAGAATTTTGTTTCGTTTTAATTTTGAGAAATGCTTTTTCATCATACCAGACTTTCTACACTATATTATTTGTCTGTCTGTCTCTCTCACTCACACACTCTAGGGGCGCTGGAGGCTGAGTTGACAGCCGCTGGTACGTAGTCCTGTGGTACAGAGTTTGATTCCCGGCGCCGGCGAGAAACAAAATGGGCAGTTCTTTCACCCTGATGCCCCTGTTACGGGCTGCTTCCTGGAGATGTGTGTGTGTGGGGGGGGGGGTAAGTTAGTAGCGTTGATTGATTGACAGTTGAGACGCGGCCGAAAGAGCAGAATCAATCTCCGCATGCACAACTAGGNTTATAAAGTGTTCAAATGAACAGCTGGGTGTTTCATTGGGCTGATGTGGTATGATAGCAAACTCCTTTGATTTAGGCTTGTAAATGGTTGCATTATATTTAACATTATTGAACAAAAATAGTATAGAAATTATGTCGTTATCTTGAGATGATTTCGGGGCATAGCGTCCCCGCGGCCCGGTCCTCGACGAGGCCTTCATTTTATTACAAATTCCCAGGAAACAGCCCGTAGCAGCTGTCTAACTCCCAGGTATCTATTTCCTGTTAGGTGAACAGGGGAATCAGGGGGAAAGAAATTGCTCATTTGTTTCAACTTTAGGACTATGAATCCCGAGCGTTATCCACTCAGCCGTCAGGCCCCTTGTGGTAGCATTCTTATAGCATAACATGATAGGTCAGATTATCAGATTCTCAGCCAGTCTCGTATAAGTCTTGAGGTGATGTTCTCTTCTATGATAAACATTCTTAATGCATGTAACGGGCTGTATTTACATAAATGAGCACAAGTAATGTTTTTTACATTAGTTTACACTCCTTTACTAAATTATTTACTTCTCCATTGCGTAGGGGGTTCACCATCTGAATTAAAACTCCATAAGATCTAGATCGCTTAGTAACAAGCCGTGCCCCTGCAACTAATGCCTTCATAATGTAGTGTTCCCAGATAGATCCATTACTGTCACACTGCCACTTCTCTGCTACTTTGCCAGCGTAGCCCACATCTTCGGGCGCTCGTATCTGCTACCTGCGCGTTAAACGATACTTGGGGAATTGGAGCCAGTATCTGCGGACGTATTACATGAGCAGCGGCAGTATCGATGGTTGTAGCCAGTGACGTATGGTAGTGGTGGCGGATTGCTGCACGGGGAGCACTTGTCGTGCCTCAGGCTGACTGATGATGTCAATTTGGAAGTTACTAGGCTGTAGTATGCGGGATTGGATGCATATTTGCAAATTATTGGTTGTGTAATTCTCACCGAGGTCTCGACCTCTGTGTTAATAAACTACGAGGTATAATCTGATGAGCGTAGAGTAACTTTATGAGAAAAGTTGAAATAGAAGTAACAGAGCACGCCACTATGAGGTTAGAAACACACCAAGTTTTCATGTAAAATAAAATTTAAAAGTGCGAGGTGAGGATAGACTTTAAGAACTACGGAGATGTTGCCAGGCTGAGCTTAGGTTGCCAACTTTACCACCACAAGAAAAATGTTGGTTAATTTTGCTTTCATAATGATAACTAGTATGGGAACATGGATGTATTAATCCATAACGGCATATGTGGGGCCATGTTGTAGTGCTGTTATTCATAACTTGAGAGAAAAAAAAGGACAATTAACGCTAATCACTTCGATCGACCAAGTGAGGTCGATTTGAAGTGATTAATTTAAATGGTGATTGAAATGACTATTTAAAAGATGTACTATGCAACACCAGTGATGTTTTTGCCCTGTGCATTCTCTATGCAATATTATATTGTGCATACATCAGTTAAGAACACAACCGTTCTGTGGGGGGGGGGGAGGGTGATTGTGTGCTCTGTTTTTTGTTTAATTTTGCCCCGGAGGGCTAGTTTATTGGGCCGAGTCAGTCATCCTGTGAGTGAACACACCGCCAAACCTCATGTACAACCCCGCAGTCGGAAGAAAACCCGCTGGGTTGTTCATCCTGTCGCTTGTACCAAGACGCAGCTGGGACTTGGTAAATTGTTTCAAGTCAACAGACTGTAAAACAACGGATTAACATATTACAACATTCACGTTTACGTTATCATGCGGGTGCAAAGTGGGCGAACCTTTTAAGGACAGTATCTATATTTGACAAAATGTGTTTTCCTAACTTAAAACAATGTGCTCTGACAGCAGTTGAATAGTGTGTGAAGCCCCTCTTCTGGTCAAAGCATTGTAGACAAACTATGAAAGCCAGAGAGCTCTGTCTCCCTACTGGTATTCCTACCTGTTGATGTGTTGAGCCAAGGATGCCTCAAATAGCCTACCTAGCCTACACAAAGTTGTGATATGCTTATGTCGTTGTTTGCTATTACAGGCATTTGTTTTTCGTTGTTAAAAATTGGGTTTAATTGGCGGCATAGAGAATTTCAGAGATCAGGTAAAACATTTGAACTATTGCTTCACTCTCTGCGTTCTGTCTGTACTGTACTTAAAAACACATGACAACAACCAGTAGTAGTAGTGTTAACTACTATTGTACTGTTAAATCAGAGTTGAAATCTTATTTTTCTAATTATGCACTGTTAGATAATGTCCCAATGCACACTACACAGTGTTAGAAAATGTTCCACATTATAGTTTAGCCTCGCAATAACCTTTATTCCTAAACAATAAAACAGAAATCGAAGTAATTCTTGGCGATTACACTGATCACATAATTATCGATGTCAGAGCCAGTCAAGGCTCGGTTCCCTTTGGATTTTAAGTATTTAGTGGACATGAGGGTACCAGTTACGTTCCCCTCTAATCGTGTGTGTAAGGTATAGGGGAGGGGTCAGTCAGTCTGAACAATTTCCCCTCAGCCTCGCATGTTGCATCGCCATAATTAACCAAGCGGATCTAGTGGCCACTGAGACACTGGCCCGAGACACTGGCCCGAGACACTGGCCCGAGACACTGGCCCGAGACACTGGCCCGAACATGACGCAATAATTTGCTACCCTCTTGTTGACATGGGTCAAGTAGGTCACTTTACCTTGCTCTTAGATGGAAAGTGCCTACAGAGATTGCCCAGTTAATATTTACATAGCATGTAAAATGACGATTGTAAACAAAGCAAAATATAAAATATTTTGATTAGGCTAATTTAGCCTTTTCCAACATGTTTCACAAATTTTTAGCGATTCAGGCAAACCCTTGTTGACAGTTTTTAAAAAGCCAACTCTACTTGTATTTTCTTCAAGTTAATAAATTTTCGCAATCAAAATGTGGAACGTTCCTCCACCTTTACTCTGCTTAACAATGAATTTAGCAATGAATAATTTGACAATCAATTTAGGTAAAATAATGTGTTGATGCCTCAATCATTTTAGCTGCAACCAGAGCATTACGTTGTACTGTTGTGATCACTGTGGACAGTCTGTGGCTGTTGATCATTGCCAGTATCGCCGCAACAAGCCTAGCGTCTCTGTTTCCTCCGTATTAAAACCGCCTGCTGGTTTCGCTGTGGTCTCTGAAATAAGATTGTCATAGCCATTGGGCACAATTCGGTGACTGTTCCCATTTTTGTCCAGCTTGGGAATGGATGAGAACTTTTAATTATCATCTTCACAACCAATTAATTGCCGGACACCAATTACCCATGTCCCCATCTGATATAATATAAACATACCTATTGAAACATTTCATAGGCTAACATTCCTTGGACTAAATATTAAAGAATTCGTTTACAGAACGCAAGAACCATATGTTTATCATCATTTGAGACTACTTAGGCTATGCTCTAGTAAAGCTGTTGTAAGAATCTATCACATCTATACATCCTTAATCTATTTAAATAGCCTAAATGGTCTTGCTTAAATCTATTGGAGGAATATACAAGACCTTTATAACCCTCTTAATACACTGAAAATAAGGGTTACTGAACGGTATGTTTTGTCATTCTGGTTAATGTTAATTAGTGTCGTTTATAACTGGTCTTGCAATGGACGTATTGTTTTAAAGCCTCACGACTATCGCGACTCGCCGCGTAATAAATTCAAGGTTCGTCGTCAGAGTCGCTGCATGATGTCGAGAGCCAAATTTCAGACATTTTATTGCGTCCGGTCTGAAATGTTTTATGCATTCGTTAAAAAGCGAACGCATTATGTTGTGGTGTTTTCTGGCCGAAAACGTAATTTTTCCGGGCTGGGGTGGATGGGGGGGGGGCCGAACTAACCTACTGTATATTGTATTTGTGGTTTTACCATGCTATCGTTTTCGTTGCCCAGTTTGAGACTTTGCCAGTAACTTACCTTAAGGAGTCTGTCCAGCATGGAGGCGCAGCCCTTGGCCGAAGGCAAAATAAAATTTAACCTTAATAAAACATATCCATACATTAAAACATTGATTGTAACCATGATATATATGTGCTTCAGCCTACTGTTTAGACCTATTGTCTTATGTATGACCCTCTATCCTGCGTGACAGTGAATACCAGCATTATCCTCACTTTAATAAGACTTTATCAAAATCCTCAGATTAGGCAAAATTGTAATTAATTTTGTCAATAAAGATGTTAATAGTAATAATAATAAAACTTGATATCTCCGATAATACTAAAACACCCTTGTGTGGGAAGAATGATCGCGCGTTCCAGCTCTTGTTGAGAAAAAATTAGTCTTTTTGAAAATGAGTAAAACCCAAAAGGAAACTTTGAGTCGGCTTTACCGCGGTGATATTTTTAATGTAAGTGAGAACAAAGTTGAAAGTTTTGATTTCGTGGCCATAGTTGAGAGCCTGCAAGTATTGGCTATGGACTTTTGGATGTGTATTTGCGGCTCACATTTTTAGTTACAGAATTAAACAAAATTGCTGTATATTGTTGCATAAAATAATTTGTTTTTGCAAGCATCGGTATATTTCTAGAATTTGTGTTTAGGTCCTGGAAAATGAGCAACGTTGGGTAAGGAATTTTTTGTTCCAACTTTTACGTCAGAAGAGACCCTCGTTGACGGAGCTGCATTTACAGTGCTACCCACCATTTGGACAGTTCCTTTCTTCTCATGGACAGAGTTAGATATTTTTCACTGCATATAGAGTAGTGGGTTGTTATAGTGGCAATACCCTCATTAACAGGCCCATGTCGTTGATCTCAGTAGTTAGAATTATACGAAGTAATGTTGCTGTCACGACGGCAAGAAAAATGACACGTTGCATAACAAGAACCTTTAAACACGCGATGCCATACCAGATATTGCTGACCTGGAGAACGTGCAGAAGTTTTTTACTAACCGAATCCACTCTATAAAACATCTGAATTATTGGGACCGCTTAAGCTTTAAATCTGTGTTATCTACAGCGCAGGCGAGTGAGGTACATAATAACTGAAACTTGGAAATTATTAGAGGGACTGATTCAAAATCTGCACACGGAAATAACTTTACATGAGACTAAAGGCATGACAGGATGTGCCATGCATCTCTGCTTTTTGAAAAGCAGAGATACAATAGGTACTCTGTGAGAGAACTCTTATCAATCTCAACACATAAGTTTGTGTGTATAATACACACAATGTACATAATACACATTATACATAGTACAAATATACATAATACACACAGCGTTTGCCCGAAACGCTGTGCGTATTAGTGGCTGTAGGCACAGTATGTACTAGCTCTGTCTAGAAATCCAACATTATGTTTGTAACTCATTTTGTATGTGTACTTTTACCTGAATAAACATTATTTTTATTATAATAAGAGACATGGCGGACATCTTACAGTGTTTAAGAGAACTTGATAAACACCTCCAAAGGATACATTGTCAACCAGACTGTAATTCATACATCAGGCTGCCAGCAAGTGCGTCCAACAGCTTGGTTGATCAGACCACCAACCAGGAGCTCTGGTCAGACACCATGCCGCATGGTCGTTCATTCCCGGAACCAACAAGAGATGGTAGTTGTCGGTTTGTTTTCTCAAAAGAGAAAAGTGATAGAATGAGAATGTGACTTCGAAACAGACATTTAAAAAAACGTCCACTGTTTAATTTGCACCACGTCCTTCCACCAAGACCACCCATCATGTCCAGGGGTACAGTCTGCTGCCCTGAAGACCACCCATCATGTCCAGGGGTACAGTCTGCTGCCCTGAAGACCACCTATAATGTCCAGGGGTACAGTCTGCTGCCCTGAAGACCACCTAGAAAGAAGACGAGAGAGATATCAAATAATATACACCTGGAAGATACTGGAGGGCCAAGTACCAAATCTGCACAGTAAAATAACGACGTACTGGAGAACGATATAGAAGAAAATGCAGAATAGAACCAGTGAAGAGCAGAGGTGCCAGAGGCACAATCAGAGAACACTGTAAACATCAGAGGTCCGCGGTTGTTCAACGTCCTCCCAGCAAGCATAAGAAATATTGCCGGAACAACCGTGGACATCTTCAAGAGGAAACAAGATTTATTCCTCCAAGGAGTGCCGACCAACCCGGTCCGGCAAGGACCCGGGTTGCCGGGCTGTGGTGGGTATGTGGGCCTGCGGGCCGCTCCAAGCAACAGCCTGGTGGACCAAACTCTCACAAGTCAAGCCTGGCCTCGGGCCGGGCTTGGGAGTAGAAGAACTCTCAGAACCCCATCAACCAGGTAACCAGGTACCTATCATGTCCAGGGGTACAGTCTGCTGCCCTGAAGACCACCTATCATGTCCAGGGTACAGTCTGCTGCCCTGAAGACCACCTATCATGTCCAGGGGTACAGTCTGCTGCCCTGAAGACCACCTGACCACCTATAATGTCCAAGGGTACAGTCTGCTGCCCTGAAGATCACCTATCATGTCCAGGGGTACAGTCTGCTGCCCTGAAGGCCACCCATCATGTCCAGGGGTACAGTCTGCTGCCCTGAAGACCACCTATAATGTCCAGGGGTACAGTCTGCTGCCCTGAAGACCACCCATCATGTCCAGGGGTACAGTCTGTTGCCCTGAAGACCACCCATCATGTCCAGGGGTACAGTCAGCTGCCCTGAAGACACCCATCATGTCCAGGGGTACAGTCTGCTGCCCTGAAGACCACCCATCATGTCCAGGGGTACAGTCTGCTGCCCTGAAGACACCCATCATGTCCAGGGGTACAGTCTGCTGCCCTGAAGACCACCTATCATGTCCAGGGGCTCAGTCTGCTGCCCTGAAGACCACCTATCATGCCCAGTGGTACAGTCTGCTTGACCCGGGACCTGTGCATAGTGACACACCACCGAGTCTTGAAGAGTCGTAGAAAGTTGACATTGAACGTAAGAAAAGAAGAGTGAGTTAGTTTTGGCAGTAAAGAGCCAGGGGCTCGGAAACTCTTGGACTTGACGTCGTCATTAATCGCAGCCAAGGAAAGCTAGCGTGGTGCCGCACTCTCCTCGGTTTTACCTGTAGACGGTCTCGAGAGTGGTTAAATATCCTCTACCCGGCCGATCTCTTTAGGGTGGGACTTGATTAGTTGGTCCTAATAGCAGTTCTTGTGTTCATCACAACTCGGTTGATCTGGCATCTCCTGTAGAAATATCTTGATATAATTCCCTCCTGAAAGCCTAAAACTGTTCTTTTGACCATGTCGTGGCGTAGTCGACTAGAGGTTGCATCTAGGAACACCCAGCGCATAGGTTCGAATCCTCATCACGGCTTCTGTGGATTTTTCTCATTGGTATGTCACGATAATGTGATTTATCTGTGAATAGTAGAAATATGGAATTGTGTTTTTTGGCTATAGCCGTCCAGTTTCTGTACGTTCGACAAAATTGTTCTCATAAGTACTATAATTTGTGGATGACAGGTTGTACATCAGTCTGGTGTGATAGTCTTGGCTTCTGCTCTGTTTGTGAGGTTAATTTCACTTTGTTGATAGTTTGTGTTCGAATATTCATCTTTTCTGCAGGTTTTGCATTGCTCTTGCACGCCCACCGCGACCATCCCACCACCCTA
>WNGS01163947.1:27332895-27345586 GCA_020271785.1 Procambarus virginalis
CCGATTTGCCTAATAGGCCAAGTTTTCATGAATTAATTGTTTTTCGACTACCTAACCTACCTAACCAAACCTAACCTAACTTTTTCGGCTACCTAACCTAACCTAACCTATAAAGATAGGTTAGGTTAGGTTAGGTAGGGTTGGTTAGGTTCGGTCATAATCTACGTTAATTTTAACTCCAATAAAAATAAATTGACCTCATACATAAGGAAATGGATAGCTTTATCATTTCATAAGAAAAAAAAAATATATTATTTCAGGAAAACTGGCTTATTAGGCAAATCTGGCCTTGCATAGTAGGCCAAAAGTGAGTTCTGGCTACTAGGTACGACATATATATATATAGATATATATATATATATATATAATATATATATATATATATATATATATATATATATATATATATAATATATATATAACTATATATATAATATATATAATGTAATATATATAATATATATAAAAGTTTGTGAGGGTACCACCTCTGGTGCCAATGTGGGGACCCATAGCCTCGGAGAAGAAAATAAAACGTATTCAGAGGAGACCTTGTGGTTTCTCACTGAACACTAATATTTTCTTCTCCTACCACCCCCATTCTTTTGTATGTACACATATATATTTGCTTTATTTGAACTTTGTTATAAAAAAGGAGTTACATATAGGTTACAAAGATGGTTATCATAAGTGTCGAGTTCCTCCAGCTCCTCAGATGGCGGGCAGGAACCCTGGATGCAGTGCGCATTCCCCTCTGTATCGCCACGCTGAGGCGCTGGAAAAGAAAGCTGGCAGCTCAAGGGTCCGTTGTTGTTTCAATGAGCCTAGAACCCAGTTCCTTCAAAAAACTGGTAGCACTTTTACCCAGGCGCCGAGTGTCTCAGAAGCAATGGGACAAAATTGTAGTGGTGATCCAGTTCTCTATACTTACGGGATTTGGCTGCTTCCCTGTGGGTGGCAGCGCCACCTGGTTGTGCAACACTAAGGTCAACGTAGGTGTTAGCCAGGGTTGATACGCACGTGTAGTCCCATACCAACTGCTTGCCATTCTTCCAGGGGTTCACTGTGATACCATCCGGGCGACCAATAAGAGCTTCAGAGTTACAGGGCGTTAGGTAACGAGGCTCTCTCTCAGCTGGGCATGAACAAATATATATATAAATATATGGCAGGTGTACATGATCCCCTGAACTATATGGCAGGTGTACATGATCCCCTGAACTATATGGCAGGTGTACATGATCCCCTGAACTATATGGCAGGTGTACATGACCTGTACAAGTACAGGTGTACTTGTAACAGGTAATATATATATATATATATATATATATATATATATATATATATATATATATATATATATATATATATAATGAAAATCGGCACTGCACCAACAGTCAACAGCACTATAGGCCTACGTCACCAGCCTAGGCCTCGCGTCTAATTCCACAAACATAGATACAACAACCAAGGTGACTGTACTCTACACCCGCAATATATACTCTTAACAATATCTCTATAGTAGTACAAGCTACAAGTTCATCAAAATATTAAATATGTAGTAACATTCATTCATATGTAATAACGCTGTTTCAGAGAATGTGAATGACTCGACACGGAGGAGGAGCTCGTTGTCGAGTACCACCACAATGCTTACTTGTAACAGGTCTGACGAACGATATAAAACCACAACTTTTAGTAAACTCTCTCGCACTTTGTCTTAAAAGTAGGCGAGAAAACAGTTGACAAAATCCTGTTCAATATGAAAAGACAAACACAAGGGGCCACGCACGACGGCATATAAATAGCGCTGACGCTAAGGCGAGGATGTTAGTACACTGGTGGTCCCCGTCGGGCGCGGCCACCACGTCCAGCTGCCTGGAACTCTCAGACATGCCTCTACGAACTCTCATAATGGTATATTGTGTTTGACATTTACATTCCCTAAGGATAAAAACTGATGTGCTAAAAATTATAGCGACTCGCGAAATTGACGTGATGTCCCGTTTTCTGTTCGTGGAACACGGTTAGGTTTGATTCCGGCTCGTTAGTACATCAGATTAGTGACGTAGGGAACGCTCAGGGAAGGGAATTGTCTGTGGAGAGCGGCAAGCCATTACTGTTATATAGCACTGAGAAGGGTTCAGGATAAGGATTTGGGATGGGACGGGGGGAAGGAATGGTGCCCAACCACTTGTGGACGGTCAAGGAATTGAACGCCGACCTGCATGACGCGAGACCGTCGCTCTACCGTCCAGCCCAAGTGGTTGGAACGCTCGGGGGAATGGGCTGAGACCCGCGACTCTCAAATATGGTTCTCCCAGAAACTGTCATGTGGCTCTGTCGGGTGTTGTGTCATGTGGCTCTGTTGGGTGCTGTGTCATGTGGCTCTGTCGGGTGTTGTGTCATGTGGCTCTGTCGGGTGTTGTGTCATGTGGCTCTGTCGGGTGTTGTGTCATGTGGCTCTGTCGGGTGTTGTGTCATGTGGCTCTGTTGGGTGCTGTGTCATGTGGCTCTGTCGGGTGTTGTGTCATGTGGCTCTGTCGGGTGTTGTGTCATGTGGCTCTGTCGGGTGTTGTGTCATGTGGCTCTGTTGGGTGCTGTGTCATGTGGCTCTGTCGGGTGTTGTGTCATGTGGCTCTGTCGGGTGTTGTGTCATGTGGCTCTGTCGGGTGTTGTGTCATGTGGCTCTGTCGGGTGTTGTGTCATGTGGCTCTGTCGGGTGTTGTGTCATGTGGCTCTGTCGGGTGTTGTGTCATGTGACTCTGTCGGGTGTTGTGCCATGTGGCTCTGTCGGGTGTTGTGTCATGTGGCTCTGTCGGGTGTTGTGTCATGTGGCTCTGTAGGGTGCTGTGTCATGTGACTCTGTCGGGTGTTGTGTCATGTGACTCTGTCGGGTGTTGTGTCATGTGACTCTGTCGGGTGTTGTGTCATGTGGCTCTGTCGGGTGTTGTGTCATGTGGCTCTGTCGGGTGTTGTGTTATGTGGCTCTGTCGGGTGTTGTCATGTGGCTCTGTCGGGTGTTGTGTCATGTGGCTCTGTCGGGTGTTGTCATGTGGCTCTGTCGGGTGTTATGTTATGTGGCTCTGTCGGGTGTTGTGTTATGTGGCTATGTCGGGTATTGTGTTATGTGGCTCTGTCGGGTGTTGTCATGTGGCTCTGTCGGGTGTTATGTTATGTGGCTCTGTCGGGTGTTGTGTCATGTGGCTCTGTCGGGTGTTGTGTCATGTGGCTCTGTTGGGTGCTGTGTCATGTGGCTCTGTCGGGTGTTGTGTCATGTGGCTCTGTCGGGTGTTGTGTCATGTGGCTCTGTCGGGTGTTGTCATGTGGCTCTGTCGGGTGTTGTGTCATGTGGCTCTGTCGGGTGTTGTCATGTGGCTCTGTCGGGTGTTGTCATGTGGCTCTGTCGGGTGTTGTCATGTGGCTGTGTCGGGTGTTGTCATGTGGCTCTGTCGGGTGTTGTTATGTGGCTGTGTTGGGTGTTGTGTCATGTGGCTCTGTTGGGTGCTGTGTCATGTGGCTCTGTCGGGTGTTGTGTCATATGGCTCTGTCGGGTGTTGTGTCATGTGGCTCTGTTGGGTGCTGTGTCATGTGGCTCTGTCGGGTGTTGTGTCATGTGGCTCTGTCGGGTGTTGTGTCATGTGGCTCTGTTGGGTGCTGTGTCATGTGGCTCTGTCGGGTGTTGTGTCATGTGGCTCTGTCGGGTGCTGTGTCATGTGGCTCTGTCGGCAGCTGTCAAACATGACTCTACCAGCGACTCTACCATTTTAACCCGGCAGTTCCCAGAACCTATAGAAAGGTTTTAGCCTCAAATTATTTGATTGGTGGTTATGTATGACAAGTATAGTATAGGACTTTGGCCCGGGCAGCGTGGGTGGGCGCCGGGGGGGGGGATAGGGGCGTGGGTGGACGCCGGGGGGACAGGGGCGTGGGTGGACGCCGGGGGGACAGGGGCGTGGGTGGACGCCGGGGGAACAGGGGCGTGGGTGGACGCCGGGGGACAGGGGCGTGGGTGGACGCCGGGGGGACAGGGGCGTGGGTGGGGGCCGGGGGAACAGGGGCGTGGGTGGACAGGGGGCGCCGGGGGAACAGGGGCGTGGGTGGGCGCCGGGGGAACAGGGGCGTGGGTGGGCGCGGGGGGGGGGACAGGGGCGTGGGTGGGCGCCGGGGGGGGACAGGGGCGTAGGTGGGCGCCGGGGGGGGACAGGGGTGTGGGTGGGCGCCGGGGGGGGACAGGGGCGTGGGTGGACGCCGGGGGGACAGGGGCGTGGGTGGACGCCGGGGGGACAGGGGCGTGGGTTGGCGTCGGGGGGACAGGGGCGTGGGTGGGCGCCGGGGGGGGACAGGGGCGTGGGTGGACGCCGGGGGGGGGACAGGGGCGTGGGTGGACGCCGGGGGGACAGGGGCGTGGGTGGACGCCGGGGGGACAGGGGCGTGGGTGGACGCCGGGGGACAGGGCGGGGTTGGCGTCGGGGGACAGGGGCGTGGGTGGGCGCCGGGGGGGGACAGGGGCGTGGGTGGGCGCTGGGGGGGAGGGGCGTGGGTGGGCGCGGGGGAACAGGGGCGTGGGTGGGCGCCGGGGGAACAGGGGCGTGGGTGGCGCCGGGGGGGGGGGGACAGGGGCGTGGGTGGGCGCCGGGGGGGACAGGGGCGTTGGTGGGCGCCGGGGGGGGGACAGGGGCGTGGGTGGACGCCGGGGGGACGGGCGTGGGTGGACGCCGGGGGGACAGGGGCGTGGGTGGGCGTCGGGGGGACAGGGGCGTGGGTGGGCGTCGGGGAGACAGGGGCGTGGGTTGGCATCGGGGGGACAGGGGCGTGGGTGGGCGCCGGGGGAACAGGGGCGTGGGTGGGCGCCGGGAGGACAGGGGCGTGGGTGGACGCCGGGGGGACAGGGGCGTGGGTGGGCGCCGGGGGGGGACAGGGGCGTGGGTGGGCGCCGGGGGGGACAGGGGCGTGGTGGGCGCCGGGGGGGACAGGGGCGTGGGTGGGCGCCGGGGGGACAGGGGCGTTGGTGGGCGCCGGGGGGGGGGACAGGGGGCGTGGGTGGGCGCCGGGGGGGGACAGGGGCGTGGGTGGACGCCGGGGGGACAGGGGCGTGGGTGGGCGTCGGGGGGACAGGGGCGTGGGTGGGCGCGGGGGGGGACAGGGGCGTGGGTGGGCGCGGGGGGGGACAGGGGCGTGGGTGGACGCCGGGGGGACAGGGGCGTGGGTGGACGCCGGGGGGACAGGGGCGTGGGTTGGCGTCGGGGGGACAGGGGCGTGGGTGGGCGTCGGGGAGACAGGGGCGTGGGTTGGCGTCGGGGGGACAGGGGCGTGGGTGGGCGTCGGGGGGACAGGGGCGTGGGTGGGCGTCGGGGGGACAGGGCGTGGGTTGGCGTCGGGGGGACAGGGGCGTGGGTGGGCGTCGGGGAGACAGGGGCGTGGGTGGGCGTCGGGGGGACAGGGCGTGGGTGGGCGCCGGGGGGGACAGGGGCGTGGGTGAGCGTCGGGGGGACAGGGGTGTGGGTGGGCGTCGGGGGGGACAGGGGCGTGGGGTGGGCGCCGGGGTGATAGGGGGCGTGGGTGGGCGCCGGGGGGGACAGGGGCGTGGGTGGGCGCCGGGGGGACAGGGGCGTGGGTGGGACAAGGGGCGTGAGTGGGCGCCGGGGGGGGGGACAGAGGGCGTGGGTGGGCGCCGGGGGGACAGGGGCTATATAACATATATACTATATATACAGGACTATAAAACAATTATGGGTTTCCAGAACAAGGCGCCGGGCAATAGCAAGATAAACAAGATGGTATTATCCAACCTACCAGTGATTGCACACCATCAATACACATGTATCTTAAATGCAGCTCTTGCATCTGGACTATTCCCCGCATACTTCAAGAATATCACAATAAGATTAATCCCCAAGCCAGGTAAACCCCCAACCCAAACTGAAAACTATAGACCAATTTCCCTCCTGGAAGTACTAGGTAAAATATTCGAAAAAATATCAATCAGAGACTTGTGAAGTACACGGAGGAAGGGAAGTATAACACCAGGCAGCATGGGTTTAGAAACCGCAGAGGGCCCATACAGCTATAGCCCTGATCTACGAGCATATAGCCAACGCAGTGTCGAAAAAAGATCAGTGTAATATAGTGCTTAGGGACGTCTCGAAAGCCTTCGACAAAGTGTGGCACACAGGCCTAAAATATAAGATATCTGAACTAGGACTTCCTAAAAGATTTACTGCTACTCTGCAGCTTTATAGACAACAGAACTGCTAGGCTTAATATCGGCAGCTACTTGGGTGACGTAATAGAACTGAAAAGTGGAGTACCACAGGAAGCTGCCTCTCCCTCACTCTATTCAACATATATACAGCTGACCTACCCCAACCCCAACATGGAGAATACATCACATACGCTGACGATGTCACCCAAATAATATGCCAACCGGGACCATCAAAGCCACTACTAGCCGACAAGACCAAGGCAGCAATTGAACTCATAAACAACTTTGAGAAGCAATGGAAAATTAGCACCAACAAAGAAAAGTTTCAGATAATACACATTGCGAAATGAAACCCGGACCCCATCATCCTTGACAACCATCCGATCCAATATGCGGAGGTCGGCAGAATACTGGGACTTATGATAAATAGAACAGGGATACAAGCACCAGTTCTGTGCACCTACTCCCAAAGCGATATGAAAAGGCTTGAAAGCATTCAAAATGAAGCCATGACAATCATTCTTGGAGTTCCAAGAACTGCCAAAACGTCTAATCTACGAGAGGAGTTGTCCCTTCCCAGTGTTAAAAGCAGAATTCAGGAGCTGAATGCTAAGCTTGCAATTAGGATCGCCAGAGATCCCCATTACAATGATATTGCTGAGAAAAAACTGAGCTCTGTGCTACTTTCAGGGGGAAACAGGAGAAGCAAAAAATGGCATCACAGATCAGTCTGCTACCTCGAAGAGCTTTACCTGCTTGAGCAAGCCCGTGAGCTCCTGCCTGTAGAGAGGTTACCTCCATGGGAGGATGACTCATGCAAGATCATCATCAATGAAATGGCAATGAAAAAATCCAACATGTTACCACAAGAAATGAGGCACAAGTATCTCGAGGAAATTTATAAAGAAGCCGGAGATGAACTTGATCAAATCTACACTGACGGGTCATCTAATCCTGTCAATGGCAGGGCTGGTGCAGCATTCACGGTAATCAGGGATAATACTTTCCAACGCAGAAATGAAGAAAAAGCACGTATTGAGAACTGTGCCTCTTCAACGCAAGCAGAGCTAACTGCCATTGTTATGGCGCTAAAGTTTCTTGAACGGAACACTAATGGTGCAGTGATTTGCACCGATTCAAAAGCAGCACTGCAAAGCCTAAGTAAAAATCGGGCAGAAAATCTTGCAATAGTCGCTGAAATTAAGAGAGCTGTGAGAGTACTTACCAATCAGGGAAGAGTCATCAAGTTTCTGTGGATCCCCTCCCATGTTGGAATATGTGGGAATGAACGAGCAGATGTGCTGGCTGCTGAAGGCGCTGAAGGAGACCATATTGAATACTTCATACCCAAGACTCTACTACAAATTAGAGGTATTGTCAGGCAACATCACCGTGACAAGGTAACTGAGGAAAGGAGGATAGAAGCACAAACCAGTGAATCTGTACGATGGTACAACATGGTTGCGCTGGCAATCCCAATCATTATGGCCGAAGAGGAGGAGGACGCGGGAGAGAATCAGTAATAGGAGAATCCGTCTTGGATACAAATATCTATGGAGATATGGAATGGAAACAACAGTTGATCAGCGAAGTTGCAGAATCTGTGGTGAGAGTGATGGACACCGCCTTGAACACTATCTACGTGAATGTGAACACCTGAGAGAAATCAGAAGTATGAATAGAATAATAAACCCCACATTGTTTGAGTTAGGAAAACACTATTTGTCAAATATTGATACTGTTCTTAAAAGATTTCCCCATTTTGCACCCGCAAAATAACGTAAGCTTTTAAGGGTTGACAGATGTTAATCTTCTTGTTTGAGGAGCTGTTCACTTGAGACAGTTAAGCAAGTCCCAGCTGTGTCTGGGTACAAGTGACAGGATGAACAACCCAGCGGGTTTTCTTCCTATTGGGGAGTGTTGTACATGCTGCTATGGCGGTGTGTCCACTAACAAGATGAGTGGCGCTGCCCAATAAACTCGCCCCTCGGGGCAAAATTTAAAATTTAAATTTAATTCATGTAAGGGACAGACTAAACAAAGCCAAAACAGCCTTAGGAAAATTGAGGAGATTCCGAAGCCTCAGTACTAACATCCAGATCCACTTATATAAGGCTCTAGTTCGGCCGCATCTAGAATATCCCCCAGTACCACTACACACCATAAAGAAAACCAACATGCAAAAACTGCAAGCAGTGCAAAATAAGGCGCTAAGGAGAGCAGTAAAACACCGTCCACCATATGATCAGACAATCCAGGAGCTCCATGAGCTCCTGAACATACAGCCACTAAACATCAGACTGCAGCACCAAGCCATCAGGGTGTGGAACACCATCGAAATGTTAGAGGACCCAATGTTAGAAAGATTACTCCAAGATGAGACGCCCCGCTCCCACAGCTGGTGGCCCAAGAGCCTCGATTCACTAGATGCAAACCCAGCCCCACAGTACATAATTCCCAGATGATATACTAACCAGATATCCTTCCCCCATAATTGAAAAATTGAGTATGTATGTGTATAGTTATGTATATGGATATGTATATGGGTACATATACGTATGTACGTGTGTGTATGTATATGTATATATGTGTATGCATATATGTAATATATATATATATATATATATATATATATATATATATAAAATATATATATATATATATATATATATATATATATATATATATAGGTATATACTGTATATGTATATGTTTGAGTATATGTATGTATATATGTGTATGTATGAGCAACTCAATAAATAATAATATGTTTGTACGAACAACTCGATAAATAATAAAAATAAAATAAAGAGCCTTAAACAGAACAACATGTGTGGAAGTATCAGGGAGTGTGTATATATGAATGCTACACAGTATTCATCTATAGACATCCATATGTGGTGAAACACATGTGAAGAACCTCTCACACACTCACAGCTCCCTGACAAGAGGGAGCCAGCTTAGCTTAGCTGCCAACACCCACACATGGTGTCAGCAAGGCGGACAGCCCGCCTGCTTTCATACCTCTCACTGTACTTCCCACTTCTATACTTCCCTTCACCTATGCCTCTCCTTCTTCTTTACTTCAAAAAAAACAAAGAAAAAGAAGGGGGACAAGGAGCGTGGGTGGCAGTCGGGGGGACAGGGGGGGCGCCGGGGGGACAGGTGCGTGGGTGGGCGCCGGGGGACAGGGGGGCGCCAGGGGGACAGGGGGCGCCTGGGGGACAGGGGGGGGCGCCGGGGGGACAGGGGGCGTGGGAACGGAACAACACTGGTCATCTTGGACGGTAATTATTGCAGCGTCTTCCTCAAACTTTTCACAACAAGAAACATTATTGTTCCGCTCAAACAGCATTCTATAAGACGCTAAGTCTACGGTAAAGTGACGTATATGTACGAATGTTTATGCTCTTTATTGTTCATTTTAATGTTGTATACACTGTGTGAAGCGAAGGTGAAATGAACGAATATTTCAACCGACATAAAAAAATAAACAAAAACTTTGCAGTGAAACGCTTACGACTTCCCCAACAGTCCATTAGTTAAGAAGGTATCGTGATGATCTACGCTCTAATTGCTTTATCTTACTAACGATATATTTTCGAACACTTCCGTCATCACACGTTCACATTCCACTGTTTGCTTTTGATGAATATGAAAATAGAATCGATGAGAACGCGGATCTTGGAACATGTGGCAACTCTCCGCCTCCGAGATCATGATGCGTTGCCACAACGTGACTTTTTGTGCTGGTCCGGCAACACCGCTCTCCCTCCTCTCTCTCTCTCTCTCTCTCTCTTGTTTTCTGGGTTTATTATGGAGTTCGGCGTGTGTTATCGCCACACTCGTGCCATAAGTAGCACTCGTAAGGCAAACAAAACGGCGATGTATACCAGATTGTGGTGACGTAGGGCGTGTTTACACCAGCAAACACACTGATCAAACAAATCTAACGTTTGGCCCGCCTGCCTCGGCCGCCCTCACTCTTATGCCGTGGTCACCCTCACCTCACACGAATACCGTACAATATGGAATTTTTTCAATACTCTGTTGAATATATATATATAAGGGTACCCCTTCTTCCAGCCAGAGGTATAATATATATATATATATATATATATATATATATATATATATATTATATATATATATATATATATATATATATATATATATATATATATATATATATAATATGTGTATGTGTAAATCACGAAAATTAACACGTGATGAAAAGTGTGAGTGTCAGACCACGGAGGAAGAATTGAAACAGGAATTTCCTTAAGTACTTTCGTATATTAATACATCTTCAGAAGGATTCCTTCTGAAGATGTATTAATATACGAAAGAACTTAAGGAAATTCCTGTTTCAATTCTTCCTCCATTGTCTGACACTGCCATATATATAATATATATAATATATAGCTATATATATCTATATATATCGGTGAACTACTCGAGTGCTTAATATATGATTACGATGCTGGGACGTGGACGGGGTGGGGGGGGGGTGGGGGTGGCCTAGTTATTTATTAAGACGCTAACCCAGAAGCATAAGTTCGCAAGTCCTCTTGTATAATATTAATGAACAATCTTAGAGATTATAGACCTGTCTTATCGTAATACATGTGTGGTGTAGGCACCTTATATAGACCGCTGACGGGTCCTCGCGCTCAACACCTCAAGAATTCATGAGGCAACTGAGAGGGTGGTAATTGTGCAATGTTAGTGTGAGCAAAAGACGTCCTTGACGCATACTCCCCACGTATAGACGCATACTCCCACGTATAGACGCATAATCCTGCGTATAGACGCATAATCCTGCGTATAGACGCATAATCCTGCGTATATCTTCCTGGTTAATAAACGATTTGGCGGGTCGTATTCCGGGGGAAATTAGGATTAAGGACCTGCCCGAAATGGTATGCTTGTTAGTGGCTGTACAAGAATGTAAGAACTCTTGTATATATAAAAGTATAGACGCATATTCCCGCGTATAGACGCCTATACTCCGGCGTATAGACGCATTTATTCCCGCGTATATACGCATATACCCGTGCGTCTGGAGACTCATCAAGTAGTGACGTTTACGCTGTCTCGTGTCGTCACACAGGTGATAAATGAGTGGACCCGAGAGACGGCAGCAGCAGCGTGAGGCAGAGAACCCAGTGTGCGTTTAGACGCGGTCGAGTGAGGACGTGTCCGGCCGCGCTCCGTCCTCGCACGCTTGCTTGTGGTGCTCGAGGGTAACTTGCTCTCTCTCTCATTTTTCCTCGCGTATCGGTGCTTCGATGGTGTGTGTGTGATCCGTGGCGGCGGTGGTGCTTGCGAGTCCCGTCCTCGGGGCCTAGTGAATCGATAAGGGGGAGTGTTTGGAGGCCTGGTAAGCACATTGACTCAGCGTGGCGGCAGAGGCTGACCGCACAAACACATGCTTCTACCCCCATCAACTGCCTCCTCCAAAACACACTTAAAGAGGTGAGTGTGTGTCTTGAGTGCTTTGTTTTTAAACCCCTGAGGGCCTCCAGGTGTCCTTCCCTTCACCTGGGAGTCATGACCTGGAGCACCAGGGCCGCCAGGTGGTGGGACCTACAGCAGTAACATGACTATATGTCAGGCCTAACCCTAACCCACCAGGGAGGTTTGTACGTCCCTGTGGCTTGTCTGGGACCTGGTGGCTTGTCTGGGACCTGGTGGCTTGTCTGGGACCTGGTGGCTTGTCCTGGGACCTGGTGGATTGTCTGGGACCCGGTGGCTTGTCTGGGGACCCGGTGGCTGTCTGGGACCTGGTGGCTTGTCTGGGTCGGAGTGGATTGTCTGGGACCTGGTGGCTTGTCTGGGACCTGGTGGCTTGTCTGGGAACCTGGTGGCTTGTCTGGGACCTAGTGGCTTGTCTGGGACCTGGTGGCTTGTCTGGGACCTAGTGGCTTGTCTGGGACCCGGTGGCTTGTCTGGGAACCCGGTGGCTTGTCTGGGACCCGGTGGCTTGTCTGGGACCCGGTTGGCTTGTCTGGGACCCGGTGGCTTGACTGGGACCCGGTGGCTTGACTGGGACCCGGTGGCTTGTCTGGGACCCGGTGGCTTGTCTGGGACCCGGTGGCTTGTCTGGGACCCGGTGGCTTGACTGGGACCCGGTGGCTTGACTGGGACCCGGTGGCTTGTCTGGGACCCGGTGGCTTGTCTGGGACCCGGTGGCTTGTCTGGGACCCGGTGGCTTGTCTGGGACCTGGTGGCTTGTCTGGGACCCGGTGGCTTGTCTGGGGACCCGGTGGCTTGTCTGGGACCCGGTGGCTTGTCTGGGACCCGGTGGCTTGTCCTGGGACCCGGTGGCTTGTCTGGGTCCTGGTGGCTTGTCTGGGACCCGGTGGCTTGTCTGCGACCCGGTGAACTGCCTGGGAAGGGGGTCCCGTGGCTTGGCCGGGTGTTTGGGGGGGGAGGCCCCGTGGCCTGCCATGGGGGCATGTGCTGGTGACAGGTCTGACGCAGCTC
>WNGS01163947.1:27351154-27370928 GCA_020271785.1 Procambarus virginalis
CTCTCTGGGGGGTCTCAACGCCGTTCGCGCCCCGGCCGCACTCGCTCGATTCCTTCCCGTACTGATGCGTATCAGGCCTTGTTTTGGTCCCGCTTCATGGGCCAAATACTTTGATCTCCTCCCTCTTGATTCTGCGCCTCCGATTTCTCCCTCCATCGGCATCTGTTGATTCCGTGGATGCGTCTGTTCCTTCAACCCCACTCGTCTCGTACACGTGTCGTTGCTGCTCCTTCTCAGGATGCAGCTTCCCGCTTGGCTGCCTTATCTTGCCTTGGCGAGATCCCTGTTCGGGTCTCCAAGAACGCTCGGTTGAATGCCAGTGTTGGCACTATTCTCCTCCCGCCCCATGTTGCAACCGGTGTTCGGAATCTGCAGGACTGCCACGATGATATTCGGCATATCCTTGATGCCCAAGGCCATTCTGTCCTCCAGGTTGACTCGTTTACTCGTCCCCCTCGTGGTCGTCGCCGTCAACCCCTTCGGTTGTGAAGATCACCTTTGATGGTAGGACCCTTCCATCCTCTGTCATTCTTGCTGGTGCCAGGTGCTCTGTCCAGGAGTATATTCCTTCTCCTCGGCTTTGTAACAAGTGCTGGAGGTTTGGGCATGGTGCCCTCCGCTGCTCTGGGACTGTCTCTCTCTGTCCTTTGTGTGGGGGTGGTCACTCTAAGTCGGAGTGCACTTCTCCCCAAGCTCGCTGCCTCAACTGCGGTGAGGCCCATCCTACCTTCTCCCGTGCCTGTATCCATTACAAGCTTGAGGCAGCCGTCCTCAACTTGAAGCACCGGGAGCGTTTATCTTTTCCTGAGGCGAGGCGCCAGGTTCGCCGGCTCCCGCCTTATGCTAACGTCTCTTATGCTCGCGTGTTGCGCTCTTCCTCTCCTCGTCCTTCCCACCTTCCTCAGACTCACAACCGTTTCCGGGCCTTGGACCCTGATACGCCCACTGCCCCCTCCTCTGTTCCTTTGAGTTCTGTCCCGAAGGTCCCCCTCCTGGTCCTCTGTCTGGGGTTCCCCTTCTTTCTACCCGGTCTGTCGTGTCTCCTGTGTCTTCTTCCTCGTCTCCCTCCGATCCTCCTTCCATCCTTTCCTCCATCTATTGACTCTCCCCGCCGCCTGTCGGTGCAGGCGGATGTCCATCGCTCTCCTAACGGCCGTCGTGTGTGCTCTCGTTCAGCTTCTCCTGTTGAGACACTGGAATCCGTTGCCCGGTACGTAGTTGCTGGGACACCGGTCTCTTTAAGTCAGAAGCGTAAGCCTGGCTCCTCTCCTTCCTCCTCCCCGCGGGTAAGAAGGCTTCGCTTTCTTCCTCGACCCCTACTACTGGCTCTATTGCTCCTTCCCCTCCCATTTCAGTGGTTGCGCCCCCTGTTCCTGCTATGGAGGTTTCTTTGGCCCCTGCTTCCCTTTCGGTTGCTGCCCTTGCTGAGGTGCGCTCCCCTCTTTCTACTCCCCCTCTTCCTGCTGCTGTCCTTGACTGCTCCTCTCCGTTGTCTCCTCTTCCTCCTCCTCCGACCCCGCCCGCCCACCTCTGGTCTGTTCTCCCGCTTCCTTCCCTCCGTCTTTGCTCAGTTTACCCATGCCCCCTAACCCTGACTTTGCTGACCCTGATCCCGACCCTGATATTCTTTAACGTGCTGTGTTGCTCTTTCGCCTTTGTTTCTTCCTTGTTCTCTGTTGTTGTCCTTTCTCTTCTCGTCGATGTCTATTCTTCAATGGAACGTTCGAGGTTATTACGCCAATTTCCTCGAACTCCAACTTCTGATTTCGCGGTTTTCGCCCCTTTGTGTCTGTCTCCAGGAGCCGATGCTTGGTGCTCGTCCTGGTCGTTTTCGTGGCTATTCCTTTCTCCCCCCCCCCCCAGCCGTTGCTGGGGCTCCTAATTCTTCTGCTCTCTTGATTCGCGCTGATGTTCCCTTTGTTCCTTTACTTTTTCCTTTCCTCTCCATTGTTCTGCTGCTCGTATCTTTGTGGGGAAATGGTACACAGTTTGTTCCATTTATCTCCCCCCGAGTGTCCCGCTTTCTCTTCCTGATTTGAAACACCTCTTGGACTCCTTGCCGGAGCCTGTGCTCCTGCTGGGTGACTTCAATTGTCGTCATTCTCTTTGGGTGACGTTCTGACGAATACCCGGGGTCGCCTTCTTGAGCCGTTTCTCCTCTCTTCTTCCCTGTCTCTTCTGAATTCTGGTGAGCCCACTCATTTGGACTCTCGGACTCGCACCCTTTCCTGTCTTGATCTTTCTCTCTGCTCTTCTTCTCTTTACTTAGATTTCACGTGGCAGGTTCAGGTTGATGACCTCCATGGCAGTGATCATTTCCCATCCTTGTTTCCTTTTTCTCTTTTCGCCCTTCCCTCTCTTTTCCTAGGTGGCAGTTTGCTAAAGCGGACTGGAACCTATTTACCCTCAGTGCTGCTCTCTCTGACCTCTCCCTTCTGCCTCTCCCTCGCGCTCTCCTCCTTTTTCATGACACTGTCTTCGACGCTGCCCTCCGCTCTATTCCTCGCTCTTCCTCTCGGGGTCCACGGAAGTGCGTTCCCTGGTGGAATGCGACTGTGCTCGGGCTGTCCGCTGTAAGCGTGCAGCCTGGAAGAGGCACCGCCGTCGGCAGACGACCGATTCTTTTCTTTTCTTTCGGAAAGCGAGTGCGGTGGCCCGTAGGGCCATCCGTACGGCTAACCTTGAATGTTGGGCTTCTTATGTCTCCACAATTACGTCCGAAACTCCCCTGCCACAGATCTGGAAGCGTATCCGCAAGATAGCGGGTAAGTTCGTTCCCGATGTTTCCCGGTCCTTCACCTCCGTGGTACTCTTGTGGCGGACCCGTTGCAGGTCGCTACCGAACTGGGTTCCACTTTTCTTCTGTTAGCTCTGGTCTTCATCTTCCCCAATCTTTCCTTCTTCGTAAACCTGTCCTTGAGTCTCGTCCTTTAGATTTCTGCACTCGTCTTTGACTTTCCTATAACGATCCCTTCTCTCTCTGAACTTCGTTCTGCCCTGGCCCTCTGCGGTTCTACGGCGGCGGGCTCCGATGGTATTCATTATGAGATGCTTCGCCATCTCCCTCCGTGCACGTCTCAGTATTTACTGAGTCTGTATAATCGGATCTGGGAGTCGTCGTCAGTCCCTGAGGACTGGCTCGATGCCGTTGTCCTCCCTGTTCGTAAACCAGGGTCTCTGGGAACTTCCCCCAAGGACTTTCGTCCTATTGCCCTCACAAGTTGTGTCTGCAAACTCTTTGAACGTATGGTTAACGTTCGTCTGATGTGGTTCCTGGAACACCTCACCTCCTCTCCCCTTCTCAATTTGGTTTCTGCAAGTGCCGCAGCACGACAGATGTCCTGGTGAACTTGGAGGTCTATATTCGTACTGCTTTTGCTGTGAGGACCTCCGTTGTTGCCGTCCTTTTTGACATGGAAAAGGCTTACGACACCACTTGGCGATATCATATTCTATCCCAGCTTCATTCTTTTGGCCTTCGTGGTCATCTCCCTCTCTTTCTCCGCAGCTTCCTCTCTCGTCGTTCCTTTCGGGTGCGCATTGGTACCGCTCTTTCTGCCTCTTTTCAGCAATACGAAGGTGTGCCCCAGGGTAGTGTTCTGAGCACTACTCTCTTTCTGGTTGCCCTCAATGGTCTTCTTTCCTCTCTTCCTTCAGGTGTCTTCTCGGCTCTCTATGTCGATGATCTTACCCTTTGCTGTCAGGGTGATGATTCGCCTCTCCTTCAGCACCGGCTTCAACTTGCGATTGATGCCGTGTCGTCTTGGGCCACCGATCATGGCTTCAAGTTCTCTACTTCTAAGACTTGTGCCATGTCTTTTACTCGGAAACGGGTCGTTCTTCGTCCCTCTTTGTCACTTTATGGTCATCCCCTTGAGTACAAAGATTCCGCGAAGCTTTTGGGGTTATTCCTTGACACTTGTTTGTCTTGGTCTCCCCATATCTCTTACCTCCGTGTTGAGTGCTCTAAGGCCCTTACCCTCCTTCGAGTATTGTCCCATACTTCTTGGGGAGCGGATAGGCGCACTCTCCTTGCTTTGCATTCCTCTCTCGTCCTGTCTAAGCTCGATTATGGTTGCCCTGCTTACTCTTCTGCTTCTCCTTCTGCTCTTCGCCGTCTTGATGCTCTGCACCATACTGGGCTGCGCCTCAGTTCTGGTGCCTTTCGTTCGACTCCCGTCCTTAGCTTGTATTTTGACACTGGCTTCCTATCTCTCCAGGACCGCTGTGATCACTACTGTCTTCGCTATCTTGCACGGTACTTGCAACATCCTTCCTCTCGCCTCTGTCGTGCTTTAACTTTTACCCCTCCTGCGGTTCCTGTTCCTCTTCACCACCTCCCTCTTTCTGTCCGGTTATCTCGCTTACAGGATTCTCTTTCCGTTCGTGTTTCTAATGTTTCTCCTCGTGTTGTTCCTTCTTTGCCCCCGTGGAGAGTCCCCCTTCCGCAGTTTTGTACGTACTTGACCCACGTCACTAAAGCTTTTACCCCTCCTACGGTTCTAAAACGCCTTTTCCTTGAGCACTTTTCTACTCACTCCCGCTCCGTTTCTGTCTTCACCGATGGGTCTAAGTCTGCAGACACTTTAAATGAGCGTGTGGATACTGCCGCCAAGGAAGCTGTCTGCTCTTGTCCCATCTCTCGTAAAGGCATTCCACATTCCGACTATTACCCGGTTATCCATTCCTCCATCCTTACCCGTTGGTAGGCTTCTTGGTCGTCTGTTACTGGTAACAAACTCCGTACTCTTAAATGTTGTGTTTCCTCGTGGCCGTCCTCCTACCACCGTAACCGGCGATGGGAAACTGCTCTGGCGAGGTTGCGTATTGGCCATACTCGCTTAACCCATGGTCACTTGATGGAGCGCTGCCCTGCTCCTTATTGTCCTAATTGCATTGTCCCTCTTACGGTCGTGCATGTCCTTCTTGAATGTCCTGACTTTCGGGACGAGCGTATGTCTTGCTTTCCGACCGCCCCTCGCAGTCACCTGTCCGTCATTAGAATTCTTGGTGACTCGGATACTTTTGATATTGTTCGCCTTATGCGTTTTTGTTCTCGTATTGGCATCCTTGGTGATATTTAGCGCCCTCTGATTATTCCGCACATTTGATGGTGCTACATAGCCTTCCCGGTTTGGTGCCTTCTTTTGATAATTACTAACTTGATATCTGCGAGGTACTACACATCAAGAAGTCAACACCAGCAATCAACAGTCAATTAATGCACAACTATATTCTACCCACTTCAAGACTCCGCACCAATATAGAAGCATCAAGAAATATGGGCCAATAGGCCCTTTGCAGTTACTTCCATTTTTCCCTTTAAATTACCCAATATTATACCCATTGTTTCGTGTTCTGTCCCGTGTTGAAAGTTTGTTTTCACCTCATCCAAAACTGTTGTAACATATCACCTCACCCAAATGCAGGTATAAAATGAAATCGTTTAAATTATAGCATAGTAGAACTCTGTTTAGTGTTTGCACGTTATAGTTGTGTGTGAGTAAACTAAAGTCTTTGAAAATGTAATAAGTTATTAGGAAACGCGTTCAAGTGTCGCGTCAGACTAGAAATATATATATATATATATATATATATATATATATATATATATATATATAAATATGTATATATGTATGTATATATATATATATATATATATATATATATATATATATATATATATATATATATGTTGTTGAATATAACCGAAAAGGTAAGATTAATAATTCTAACACGAATCTTTTCAATATTTCTTACGTTTTTCTTCATTGTCGAGGGTAATTGAAATATCAACTCTCCAAATTTCATTTTATTTTGGTCTGATGCCTAAAAGCGTTTCATAATGGCTTCTTGAATTCTCAAAGGATGTAAGACTCTCTGAGAATGTAGAAGCCATTACGAAACGCTTCTCGGCGTCAGACCAAAATAAAAATGAATTTTGGAGAGTTGATATTTCAATTACCCTCGACAGTGAAGAAAAACTTAAGAAATATTGAGGAGATTCGTGTTAGAATTATTAATCTTACCTTTTCGGTCATATTCAACAACATTTACAAAGAAGCCGGTAATGAACTAGATCAAATCTACACTGACGGGTTATCTAATCCTGTCAATATCAGGGCTGGTGCAGCATTCACGGTAATTAAGGATAATGCTTTCCAACGCAGAAATAAAGAAAAGCACGTATTGAGAACTATGCCTCTTCAACACAAGCAGAGTTCGCTGCCATTGTTATGGCGTTAAGGTTTCTTGAACGGAACACTAATGGTGCAGTGATTTGCACCATTTCAAAAGCAGCACTGCAAAGCCTAAGTAAAAATCGGGCAGAAAATCTTGCAATAGTCGCTGAAATTAAGAGAGCTGTGAGAGTACTTACCAATCAGGGAAGAGTCATCAAGTTTCTGTGGATCCCCTCCCATGTTGGAATATATGGGAATGAACGAGCAGATGTGCTGGCTGCTGAAGGCGCTGAAGGAGACCATATTGAATACTTCATACCCAAGACTACTACAAATTAGAGGTATTGGCAGACAACATCACCGTGACAAGGTAACTGAGGACAGGAGGATAGAAGCACAAACCAGTGAATCTGTACGATGGTACATGGTTGCAGCTGGCAATCCCAATCATTATGGACGAAGAGGAGGACGACGAGGGAGAGAATCAGTAATAGCGAGAATCCGTCTTGGATACAAATATTCATGGAGATATGGAATGGAAACAACAGCTGATCAGCAAAGTTGTAGAATCTGTGATGAGAGTGATGGACACCGCCTTGACCACTACGTGAATGCGAACACCTAAGAGACATTAGAAATATGTGTAGAATAATAAACCGCACATTGAGTTAGGAAAACACTATTTGCCAAATATTGATACTGTTCTTAAAAGATTTCCCCATTTTGCACCCACAAGATAACGTAAACTTTTAAGGGTTGACAGATGTTAATCATCTTGTTTGAAGAGCTGTTCACTTGAGACAGTTAAGCAAGTCCCAGCTGTGTCTGGGTACAAGTGACAGGATGAACAACCCAGCGGGTTTTCTTCCTATTGGGGAGTGTTGTACATGCTGCTATGGCGGTATGTCCACTCACAAGACGAGTGGCGCTGCCCAATACTGTCACTATGGCGGTGTGTCCACTCACAAGATGAGTGGCGCTGCCCAATACTGTCACTATGGCGGTGTGTCCACTCACAAGATGAGTGGCGCTGCCCAAAAAGCTCGCCCCTCGGGGCAAAAGTTAAACAAAAAATCATTTATACATATGGCTCAAGATTCCACTGAACTAGAGGAGGTTCATGTAGTGGTCGACACGCAAGTGCTGATACATGAGCATACTTGAGCGTGTTGTTGTTATTATCAGGTTCATGTTACTGAAGCCCTTCTCACACTCATCAGTACTAATAGGAATAACTTGTCAACAGCTCAGTAATGAGTGTAAATATTGGGGGATGCGGCGTCCATGATCCTCCACATAGTTTCTAAAGGCATTTAGTGCAGAGTAAGAAGAGAGCTTAAACCTCTTAGAGAGATAATATTTCAACTTCTCCGTAATTAGGTGGTATTTCATCACACCAGCCGCCAGTAGTCTTTTCCAAAGGACACACATTTGACTTAGCAGTGATTTAAACATACTTTGAGGTTCAGAACTTTGAAAACCGTTCATGGATGTTGTCGTGAACATACGGTACTGCAAACTGTTCACAAGTCTACTAAGAAACTGTTGATAATTAATGGAGACAATTTTCTTGTTGCTTGTTATGGTAATTCCTTCAAACTTACCCTTTTCAATTGCCTTTAAAGCTTCTAAAGTTCTAGGGCCAGGTTTCTCTCTTTGTTCTTGCAATGACGTCATGCTCCGTTGAATCAGTTTGTCATCATACACAATGGAAGCAGTGCGTTTCTGTTGACACTCTGACAGTAAACCAAGTTCATACAGCGTGTCATACATTACAGTTAAATACAATAGAAACTGTTCTGAAGTTAGCTTTTTCAACAGACATTCATAAGTTTTCTTTCCCTTCCAAATCTTGTTTCATATTTCACTGCTTTTTTAAAATGAAAGCAAAGTGCTTCATAATTTTCCCACACTATTGAAACTGTTCGAAACGAGCTGGAGGTGGCCTCCCACCTGGTGCTCAGAACACGGCCCATTTTGCCAATCTGTTGTTCTAGATGAGAAGCACATTCAGATCCTTCCTTTTGATTTAGAGGTGATCTACTGTAAACTGAGTACCATCTGCCCATAAATGCTTGAAAAATAATTAATTCCATGAACTTCTTTCACTGAATCACTGACTGAAGGTTCTAATCTATGAGTAAGACAGTGCCAGATTATTATATCAGGGTAGAGACGCGAGTCTTATTTCCTCGGCGTCACCCCTTTCCTTGAGAAGTGTTACAACGCCAGATTTGACACCAAGCATGACACTTGCCCCATCACTGCCAAAGGCTACAAGGTTAAGTTTCAAATATAAGTCATCAAACCATGATAACTGAGACAGCTCAATAGATGCCTAGCAATAGTTGCTGCTTTATGATCAGGTAGTCCAATTGGAACCAAGAACATGAAATGGGGATTACCTTCCTTATCACTTTCACATTTAAAGTAAATTATCATGGAGTTTTTATGCTCAGGCTTGGTGATTCATCAATGGAAACATAAATTTTGCCATTTATCTGCTTGATATGCTGGTAAATTTCCTTGTTCATATTAATGGCTATGTGATTATCTCCGTGGAACTTTTTTTTTTTTTTAAGTTTACATGCAAGCATGCTTATAAGTACAATAAAACAAACAAAGCCACAGACAGAACAAAAAAAGCATACACGTGCAAAAAAAAAAAAAAAGACATGTACATAAACACAAGAAAAAACGCCGGCCGGAAGGGCCGACCACAAAACAACAAAATTTACAAAAACATAATGTCAACAATAATTACAAACACAGCGGAATACAACACAGAAGTGACTATAAAACAGTAAAAAACAGAACAAGGCTACCAGCACCGAAAACACACACGGATAGGCACCAACATGAACAAAAAACAAAAATAAGAATAATAACAATAATGATAAGACCGCAGACACTAGATCGGAAGTGGAGGCCAAAAGACCATCACAGGCATCCTCTGGCAAATGCACCTCCACCGCCACCGTAGTACGCAATGCAGCCGTAGCCACCCAGCTGTCGCCTGCAGACACACAAGCGTCGAAATCGCCAACGTCTGCCCATGCAGACGACGAACGCCGGGAACGCTTAGGCACGGGCCGCACATCATCAGACCCGGAGGCCGACTCAGACACACGCTCAACACAAGCCGGGCGAACCGACGCACGCCGCAGTACTGCAGCATCCTCAACCACATGGGGCACCAGGCCAGACACAGGAGGAAGCGCCGGAACCACCCCATCACCCAGCACAGCCGGAACAGACGTCGAGGGTGCAGGGACAGGGCCAGACGCAGCAGAGGAAGACGGGGGATTCGAGCAGAATGTAGGCTGAAGAATCCCAGAGACACTAGGCGGAGCATGACGATCACCAGGCGATGACACAACCTCCGGAGGAGAAGCCACCACCACAGGGGGCGCGTCAGGCGACACAGGGGGCATATCCGTGGCCGGAGAGTCGTCCATAGCCACAGAAACCTCCTCCACAGGAAGCGGTGAAAAATCCTCCTCATTGAAGAGGTTCACGGGTGCAGCGGCCGGCGCCGAACAGTCAGCAGCCTGATGGCCCAACAGGCCACAACGATAACACGTCCGAGGCTAGCGGACGTAAAACACACGAACTTTGTACCCCATCAGACGCACAGAGAACGGAATATCCTCCCGGAGCCTCATGTCCAGGGTGCGAATGTTCGTCCTCACACCCTTAAGTGGGCTCGAAGATACCGCATTCACCCGCACACTAATTACAGCGCCAAAACGGCCGAAGTACCGCCGGAGCAGACCGTCCGGAAACTCCAACGGAGCCCCATGCACGCTGACGTAGGTGATGGCACCACTCCGATCAGAGATTGAAACAGTGCCCGCACCATCCGCCAGAGGTATTGTCCGCCCCTCGTATCGACGGAGAAATTCGCGGTATGCCAACTCCGCTGTGAACTTAATTATCACTCGACGTGCCGTCACCAGCTCGACTCCGTAAATGTCCAACACAGGTATATTCAGCTGCTCACAAACTCGCGCGATCTCCGGGTACCCAGCCCTGCTGGAAAATTCTAAGCTCGCAGACTGAGCCCGCAGTATGGGTGGGAGGGGGACCCTCATCGTGAATTCCACGTCAGCACAGGCGAGCAGAGACACACGCCCCCAAACGGCCAAAACTGGCAACAACCACCAAACTGCCGGAGCGAGCAGCGGACACGTCCACTCGCCACGACAGCTAGTAGTCCACTCCATCTCCATGGAACTAGTGCAGGTAAGCAGTCTCATTCCAATGTCAACACCATTTTGCTTTAGTAGTTTGAATAAGCCAAAGTGATCAGAATTTGGTCTGTCATTCTGAGCTAAATAATGTGCAGAACACAAAATTGAACAAGTTGTCTTTAGATACGAAGCATTCCTGCAAACCGCATCACAGAATTTTCCAAAAGCATCTTCACTAGCTACATTTTCAACAGGTAAAGCAGCAGTGTGAGTTTTCCATAGTTCATGATCAACAATTTTTTTCTGAGAGACTTCAAGTGTGTACTTCGATCTGCTCCACAATATGATACTTGGTACATCTGTCACTCATTTGATAGTCTTAAACCCTTAGAAGTGGCAAGCGTTACATTACTTATGTTTGCATATACTCTACACCCAAGTTTATCATCCACGAAGTCTAACCATGGATAGGTTTCCTTTTTTTCCCACATTTCTTGAGTCCAAACACCTGAACAGGGTTACAAGTTAGACTTCAAAGCACCATTACTTTCTGAATTGCACATAAATCCAGTTTGAAAATTTGAACTAGAAGCAGTCGAAACACAACTTTTGCCACTTTCATGTGTTATGGTAATCTCCTGCTTAGCAGTAGAGCCTGCCTGTCCCTTTACTGCCTACATATCTTCATGCTCCAACATCAAGATTCAACATCAACAACAACAACAATACGTGCCCAAAACGTATTGGTGTTTTGGGGGGACCAGAAGCCACTAGCTAGTGATCGTTTCCCTGCCGGCTGATTGTTAAACTCTAGAATTTGCACCAACTATGACGTCATGCCCTATATAAAGGGCTTGCCAGCGTCCACCGTAACAGACTATCCTTCGAGTGCTCTCAGCTGTAACATCTACTCTCGTCCCCCGGGTGACGGTAGATGCACACCGTTTATATAGATTGTATAAAGTATTACCTGCACCACTATTATTTAACGTAAATTTCACATGTTTATATTTCTCTTTTGATTGTGTGTAAGCGAAGTGGATAAGGGGGTTTGTTTTCATTAATTGTTACTTGTCATTTTGTGTAAAATTTAAGTAATTTTTTGCTATATTAAATGTTTGAAGTTATTATTCTCTTTGGTTTTTACCCCCAGCTCTCACACCGTGGAGGTATCAAGCAGTTGTTTTTTTCTCTTTTTTTTATTAATGTGCGATGGGCACAACACCTGCCTGAATAGCCACGGCTCTATTCCAGATTCTTGTCACACACACACACTGTTATCATTATCAGTCTCCTGTACGTTATTCTTCTTACACTCCTCATTTTGCTTACGAAAGAAGGAAGTCAACATTGTTTGCTTAGAAGCCATGATGGGGTTGTTTGTGAGAACAAAATGCCTCTGTAAGTGACAAATCCAGGAACCACCAGCCATCACTTGACTATGTCACTGAGACACAAAGGCAAAGTTGCCAACTCAGTATTTCACACGACGCAAGAACCACCCCAAAAAACACAAATATGTAAGCTGTGTGTAGCAGTTTTGTCTTTTTACCTGCCTAATATTTAATACTAAAAATATACTNACACACACACACACACACACACACACACACCACACACACACACACACGCACACACACACACGCACGCACGCACGCGCACACACGCACGCGCACACACGCACGCGCACACACGCACGCGCACACACGCACGCGCACACACGCACGCGCACACACGCACGCGCACACACGCACGCGCACACACGCGCGCACACACGCGCGCACACACGCACGCACACACGCACGCACACACGCACGCACGCACGCGCACGCACGCGCACGCACGCACACACACGCACTCACTGGGAAGTGTGTGAGGGGAAGACGCGACACCACGAGCGCAGCTCTCATCCTGTAACTACACTTAGGTAATTACACACACACAAGTTAGAGAAGATTCAGAGGTATGCCACCAAACTAGTCCCGGAACTGAGAGGTATGAGCAACGAGGAAAGGCTAAGGGAGCTGAACCTCACGATCCTGTTAAACAGAAAAGTAAGGGGAGACATGATAACCACCTACAAAATTCTCAGGGGAATTGACAGAGTGGACAAAGACAAACTCTTTAGCACAGATGGAACACGAACAAGGGGACACAGGTGAAAACTTAGTATTCAAATGAGCCACAGAGACATTAGAAAGAATTTTTTTAGTGTCAAGAGTAGTTAACAGGTGGAATGCATTAGGCAGGGATGTAGTGGAGGTTGACTCCATACACAGAAAATAGGTCGAGAGTCGGTACACTCGACAACCGAGGGTTAGAAAGGCGGAGTTCAAGAGCTAATAGCTCCATCCTGCAGGTCCAAATACACTCCCACCCACTCCTTCCTGTCCACCGCCTCTCCCTCCCTTCCACACTAACCCCTCGAAGGTTTCATTCTGCACTAAGTCCCATACTTAAGTCAACAAACAACCTGGGTGATGCACAATGCAGATGGTGACGCAGAGTTGAATAAAACACTGTTTTACCAGCTCTGAGGCTTCCCTTATCGTCTCCTCGTTGTTGATGCATTGATGGTGGTGGTGATGGTGGCAGTGGTACCCCATCAGTGTCTATGGGGCAGCGAGTTCTATACCCCTTATGGGTAGAATAATAAACCGCACATTGAGTTAGGAAAACACTATTTGTCAAATATTGATACTGTTCTTAAAAGATTTCCCCCATTTTGCACCCGCAATATAACGTAAGCTTTTAAGGGTTGATAGATGTTAATCTTCTTGTTTGAGGAGCTGTTCACTTGAGACAGTTAAGCAAGTCCCAGCTGTGTCTGGGTACAAGTGACAGGATGAACAATCCAGCGGGTTTTCTTCCTATTGGGGAGTGATGTATATGCTGCTATGGCGGTGTGTCCACTCACAGGATGAGTGACGCTGCCCAATACTGTCACTATGGTGGTGTGTCCACTCACAAGATGAGTGACGCTGCCCAATACTGTCACTATGGCGGTGTGTCCACACACAAGATGAGCGGCGCTGCCCAATACTGTCACTATGGCGGTGTGTCCACTCACAAGATGAGTGGCGCTGCCCAATACTGTCACTATGGCGGTGTGTCCACTCACAAGATGAGTGACGCTGCCCAATACTGTCACTATGGCGGTGTGTCCACTCACAAGATGAGTGACGCTGCCCAATACTGTCACTATGGCGGTGTGTCCACTCACAGGATGAGTGACGTTGCCCAATACTGTCACTATGGCGGTGTGTCCACTCACAAGATGAGCGACGCTGCCCAATAAACTCGCCCCTCGGGGCAAAATTTAAAATACCCCTTCATGCCCGCCTATTCGGCTTGATTGTACCTATTCCGTTACAATTTAACTATTCAAATGTTTAAATTCTTCGTCGATCTGGCCCCTAAAGTTGTGGGTGGAGGTGGCTTCCGCAACTTCTTCCTTCAATACGTTCCATATACCGACGACCAGTACAAGGTACGAGACCTTACTTATCTTATCCATTTGCGTTTCCAACTTCCACCTATGTGTCTTATTTAGTATAAGTTGAATGTGTCTATAAGATCCTTATCAAGATTTGTAACTGCAGTTCTAATGTGCGCTGGAACCCACTCCCAAAATATTTGTATATTTCTGATGCCTCTTATTGCCATCTATTTATTATGGATTATCTCCCTTCCCATCTTTATTTGCTTACATTTGCTACAGTTGAATTTTCCCCTTTGTTTGCCCACTCCTAAAGCTCTTTAGTCCTCATTTTTTTTGTATAAATTTCATCAGTTTCGTATCGTTTGCAAATACTGACATATACGAAGGCATTCCCACCTTCCCACGGATACTTGATCAACCAGGCTGTGACTCATACGTCAGGCTGCGAGCAGCCGCGTCAAACAGCCTGGTTGATCAGTCCAGCAACCAGGAGGCCTGGTCGACAACCGGGCTGCGGGGACGATAAGCCCCGGAAGCACCTCAAGGTAACCTCCCTTTATGCCAGTCACATGATTATTGAAGAGAAATATTTAGGTGCCTAATGCAGGTTCGAATCCTCGTCACGGCCCTTGTGGACACGTTCATTGAAGAGAAATAGTTGAGGGATCGGAGCTTTGTGGGACTTATCACTTCCCTTCCACTTAATATTCAACTGTGACCTTTTGTTTTCAGTCTGTCAGGTACTCCCTGATGGTAGTGGATATAGAGGCGTCAGTGGTGGATATTAGTAATTGTGGATAATGGTAGTAGAGGTAGCTAATTAATGGTGAATAATGGTGGTAGTATGTATTGATAGTGATGGATATTGGGTGGTGGTTGAAGTGTTGGTGGTAGTGGATACTGGTGTTGTTGGTAGTGGATACTGGTGTTGGTGGTAGTGGATACTGGTGTTGATGGTAGTGGATACTGGTGTTGGTGGTAGTGGATACTGGTGTTGGTGGTAGTGGATACTGGTGTTGGTGGTAGTGGATACTGGTGTTGGTGGTAGTGGATACTGGTGTTGGTGGTAGTGGATACTGGTGTTGGTGGTAGTGGATACTGGTGTTGGTGGTAGTGGATACTGGTGTTGGTGGTAGTGGATACTGGTGTTGGTGGTAGTGGTAGTGGCGGATATTAGTGCTTGTGAGGTGCAGTTGTGGGTGAAGGCGGTGCGTGTTGTGGGAGGTAGTTGTGAAATTAATCAGTTAAGTTGGAAGCTGGTGCTTACTGGAGCGAGTGGGAGTCAGTGGGCTTAGCTGTGTGCCAAGAGCAGTACAAGATGCGCCACAGATACACACAAAGGTGAGAAAAAGCTAGAATCAGGGCCTATCACTGCCAAACTACTTTAGTGACTGATCCCTGCATGAATACAGAAGAACCACAGTGCCATATTTGCCATATTAAAAGTGCCATATTTGCCATATTAAAAGTGCCATATTTGCCATATTAAAAGTGCCATATTCGCCATATTAAAAGTGCCATATTTGCCATATTAAAAGTGCCATATTTCACCCTGGTTTCCTGGGAGAGCCAATTAAGAACCCAGGGTCGTAACACGTTACTTTGCCGAGGGAGCCGGTGGCTGAGCGAACAGAACACTGGACGCGTGATCCTGTGGTCCCGGGTTCGATCCCGGGCCCCGGCGAGAAACGATGAGCAGAGTTTCTTTCACCCTGATGCCCTGTTATCTAACAGTAAATAGGTACCTGGGAGTTAGTCAGCTGTCACGGGCTGCTTCCTGGGGGTGGAGGCCTGGTCGAGGACCGGGCCGCGGGGACACTAAAAAGCCCCGAAATCATCTTAAGTTGCAGAAAAGTTGTTCAATGTCAACCAATATTTTTTGACTAGTTGTATATGAAAAGGGCTGCAATTGTCCCATGTTTCAGTACTTCAGCGTAAATAGAAAGAGAGTTTTTTTTTTTTTTTTTTTCAACGTTTTTTTCACATTTTCAATTCGACACTTCTTCACACACGTTTCAGATATAATTATTCTGTGACCCTTTTCTGACACATTGGCATATAATAAAGGATTGCAAGTAAAAGAATTTCCAAAACATCTTTAGTTTTCCTAATACAAATGTTCAAAGTTCCCCCCCAAAATTATGCAAATATGGCATGTTTATTGCTATTATAAAATCAATAAATGAACTTAGAGAACCATGGATACTTGCACATGTAGAGAGAAGCCATACATTATATACTGTGTAAGTTTCATGTAAATTGAATAAAAATTAAAAAGTTTTGTCAACATTTGTGTCAATTGAAAAAAAAACAGAAATTAATAAAGTCTAAGGTTCTAAAATCTGTGGCTGAGGTTGACATCAACCAATTTTCTCCAAAATTGGCATCCTTACAGATAGGCTTACGTACAGTAAGGTCTGTAAGTTTGATGCAAATCGCCCAAAAAAAATGAAAAAAAAAAAAATTGAAAAAAAAAAAAAAAAAAAAATCCTTTTTTTTTTTTTCTCTTAAATTTTTTTCCAATTAAACTAATTATAATATTTGTTTAATATATGCTATTGTGATAGCAAAGAGTCATAGCTATGATTTCAGTTGACACTTTTGATTCATAATCGATTTTGACCATTTTGGCATAATTTTCACAACTACTTCATTATTTTTTTTCTCCCTTCCTATTTATGCTACGATGCTGAAACTTGGACCAGATGAAACACTTTTCATATAGAACTTGTCAAAAAAGTTTGATTGAAATCGAACGAGTTTTCATTTTTTGCATTTTTGAGCCAAACAGGATTGAAACGCCCCCTTTAGACGAAGATTTATCAAGCCTATATACATCTACTTACGAAACCTGTACATCTTTCAACATTCATGGCGACTTTCTTTGAACATATAATGAGCTTCAAAGCGCTGTGAGGTTGTTTATGACAATAATAACATTGAATTGTTATGTTTCGAAGCTCGAATACTGTCATGATTGTTTAAAGATGTACAGGTTTCGTAGGTGGTGTAAATACTTGATGAAGCCTCACTCGGGATACTATGGGATACCAAAGGTAGTGTAGATGCTAGCCGTGGTAGGCGGGGAAGTGTTCAACGCCGCTAGAACAAACAGTTACCTTGAACACACGCTGTAGAGGGGAGGGGAGGGGAGGGGAGGGGAGGGAAGGGAAGGGGAGTATCTCACTCCCTTCCCTTCTGTAGCGTATGTCTAAGTTTATCTGCTTGTCCCAGAGTCGCTGTGCCCGTTCTCATGGGAGGGAGCAAGGGAGGGAGATACAAAGGGAAGGAGGCGAAGGAAGGAGGGGCGAAGGGAAGGAGATGGAGAGGGAAGGTGGCTGGGAGGGAGAAGGTGCACAAACGGCCAACCCCCTTCCCTTTGTACAGTAAATATGCCAGCTGCAATGCTGAACACATCGGGAGTTTTATTGGGAACCAGGAGGTATGCACTCATTAAAATCAACTCATTAAAATCAATCAAAACTCAATAAAATCCACTCATTAAAATCAACAGGTTTAAACAGTTATATTCTTTGAAAACCCGTCCTCTGATACCTGTGAATATTCTGTCTCTTGTGTTCACTTGATTCAGTAATTCTCCTGTTGAACTTGAAGATAATTGCAGAAACTCCTTGATCTTAGATTAATGTTGCCACTATGTTGAAGTGCTTCGTCCATCATTAAATGACAATTTGACGTTGATTGATTTTGGCTCCCTCCTTCAGCTGTTCTTGAGGGTGCACAATGATTCTGATTCTTGAGAAACTCAACACAAGAAATAATTCCATGTGTATAACGTTGTATGTTATGATAATGTTTAAGAGGAGGAAACATTCTTTGCCATGAGGAAATTTGTTGCTTTTGTTAACATGTTGCAACCAGCTGCAATTTGAAGTAAACTACCTAATTGGGTCTCCGCAACCTACGGTTAACTAGCTTAAAGAGACCCTGGCTTATTCAACCAGACTGGCCTAATTCATGCCATAGTGAGATCGACTTAACTCATACGGGCTTCGGGTCTTCCCTAACCCAACCCAACCCAGCCCAACCCATCCCAACCCATCCCACCCAACCTCACCTAACCCAACCTATGCAGGCGAAGAGTCACAATAACGTGGCTGAAGTATGTTGACCAGACCACACACTAGAAGTTGAAGGGACGACGACGTTTCGGTCCGTCCTGGACCATTCTCAAGTCGCTTCCTAACCCAACCTAGCCCAACTTAACACAATCTTAATTCAAGTCGACCAAAACCACGAGCCACACACTGATTACATATTTGGGGTTTTTAATTTAGAACAGTTAACCTTTTCTTTCAGTTTCTTCTCCTCTGTCTTTTCCCTAATTCTTCCTCTCCCCCCTTAACCCTTCTTTACCCTCATAACCCCCCCCCCTCCCTCTCCCTTCCTCCCCCACCCGTGACCCCACACCTCCCCCACCCGTGACCCCACACCTCCCCTGGGCTTCAACACCAACTTTCAAGACGGAGTTCTTGAAGTCGGCTTGGAGAGGTTCGGGGAACCTATGTAACATTTCTCGGTAGAAATAGTGTGGTTATAGAATGGGAAGAGGGAGGGGTAGGGAGGGATGGGAGTTGTAGAGGGGAAAGGTATAGAGAGGTTGTGAGTTTTGAAACAGTGAAAGAATTTGGAGTTGAAGTGATGTTTATGGAATGACTCCATCAATTAAACTGTGAGGATTGTGTGGTACAGAGAGCGATGCGCAGAGAGGGAATAGGATATAATCTAGATGAATATATAAATGAGTACATTTATATATACTCAGTGAGTATATTTCAGTGAAAATAAGGTGAGATGAATGCTTTGTCGTAATTAAGCAGGGAGTATGTGCAGCCTTGTAGGGCCTGTAGCTGGTGGATAGCGCGCAGGACTCGTAATCTGTGGCGCGGGTTCGATTCCCGCACGAGGCAGAGAAACAAATGGGCAAAGTTTCTTTCATCCTGAATGCCCCTGTTACCTAGCAGTAAATAGGTACCTGGGTGTTAGTCGCTGTCACGGGCTGCTTCCTGGGGTGGAGGCCTGGTCGAGGACACTAAAAAGCCCCGAAATCATCTCAAGATAACCTCAAGATAGCTATCGTAATTAAGAAGCGAGTGTTTGTGAGTACCTGTCGTTGTTAAGGGGGATTGTAACTATCGTGGTTAATGGGCGTGAGTTAATGGGGGTGAGTTAATGGGAGTTACCGCATCACCAACACACTGAATGGTTACTAGTGGTTCAAGGTTCACACACACACACAGCTTGTTAGGAGTTCAGAAACGGTTCTGTCTAGGAAAATGTTAGGCGATTGAGGACAGACAGTCGTCAACCCCCTTTATTCTGTCCTTTCTCCACTACCTGACTGTCTCTCTACATCTCTTCTCTCAGCCTTCCCTCACTTAGTCTCTCCCCTCCTCTCCTTCCTAACTTTTTTCCTTCTTACTTGCTGATACTTTCTCGAAGTGTTGTGTGTTGTGTTATGTAGTGTATGGTAGTGTTGTGTGTATGGTTGTGTGTGGTATGGTAGTGTGTTGTGTATGGTAGTGTGTGTGTATGTTTCATGCGTCCCTCATTAAACCCAATCAAAGTGGTAATCGGTTCTCGATTCGCCACTCCGTAAACAAAAAAAATCGTTTTGCTTAACCAGATAGGAACGAACCCAAACAACCCCACTAACAAATTAAGGACGATGCACAGAAACCGTAATATTACGGTGCTCTAATCTTCAGTAATACGTCGCATTTTCGACGGATTGGTCGATTCCGTAACAAAATGCGATATCTTAAGAACATAAGAACATAAGAACATAAGAACAAAGGTAACTGCGAAGGCCTATTGGCCCATACGAGGCAGCTCCTATTTATAACCACCCAATCCCACTCAATATATGTCCAACCCATGCTTAAAACAATCGAGGGACCCCACTCCACAATGTTACGCGGCAATTGGTTCCACAA
>WNGS01163947.1:27392468-27404593 GCA_020271785.1 Procambarus virginalis
CCCTTCTTCTTTCTAGTGTCGTAAGGCACAGTTCCCTCAGGCGCTCCTCATACCCCATCCCTCGTAGCTCAGGGACGAGTCTCGTTGCAAACCTCTGAACCTTTTCCAGTTTCATTATATGCTTCTTCAGATGGGGACTCCATGATGAGGCGGCATACTCTAAGACTGGCCTCACGTAGGCAGTGTAAAGCGCCCTAAATGCCTCCTTGCTTAGGTTTCTGAATGATGTTCTAACTTTTGCCAGTGTCGAGTACGCTGCTGTCGTTATCCTATTTATATGTGCCTCAGGAGATAGATTAGGTGTTACGTCCACACCCAGGTCTCTCTCGCGCGTCGTCACAGGTAGACTGTTCCCCTTCATTGTGTACTGACCCTTTGGTCTCCTATCTCCTAGTCCCATTTCCATAACTTTACATTTGCTCGTGTTGAATTCCAATAGCCATTTCTCTGACCATCTCTGCAACCTGTTCAGGTCTTCTTGGAGGATCCTGCAATCCTCATCTGTCACAACTCTTCTCATCAACTTTGCGTCATCCGCAAACATCGACATGTAGGACTCTACACCCGTAAACATATCGTTAACATATACAAGAAATAGAATTGGTCCCAGTACCGATCCTTGTGGTACTCCACTTGTTACTGTTCGCCAGTCCGACTTCTCGCCCTTACCGTAACTCTTTGGCTCCTTCCTGTTAGGTAGTTCCTTATCCATGCTAGGACCTTTCCCCCTACCCCGCCTGCCTCTCGAGTTTGAACAGCAGTCTCATGTGCGGTACTGTATCAAAGGCTTTTTGGCAGTCCAGAAATATGCAGTCTGCCCAACCATCTCTGTCCTGTCTTATCCTCGTTATTTTATCATAGAATTCCAGAAGGTTTGTTAGGCACGATTTCCCTGTCCAGAACCCATGTTGATGTTTGTTCACAAACCTAACGTTCTCCAGGTGCGCAACCAGTCGTAGCCTAATTATTCTTTTATTGTGTGTATGACCTACTGTGTGTATGGCCGGCTGTGTGTATGGCCGGCTGTGTGTATGGCCGGCTGTGTGTATGGCTGGCTGTGTGTGTGGCCGGCTGTGTGTATGGCCGGCTGTGTGTATGACCTACTGTGTGTATGGCCGGCTGTGTGTATGGCCGGCTGTGTGTATGGCCGGCTGTGTGTATGACCGCCTGTGTGTATGACCTACTGTGTGTATGGCCGGCTGTGTGTATGGCCGGCTGTGTTTGGCTGGCTGTGTGTATGGCCGACTGCGTGTATGGCCAGATGTGTGTATGGCCGGCTGTGTGTTTGGCTGGCTGTGTGTGTGGCCGGCTGTGTGTGTGGCCAGCTGTGTATATGACCTACTGTGTGTATGGCTGGCTGTGTGTATGGCCGGCTGTGTGTATGGCCGGCTGTGTGTTTGGCTGGCTGTGTGTATGGCCGGCTGCGTGTATGGCCAGCTGTGTGTATGGCCAGCTGTGTGTATGGCCAGCTGTGTATATGGCCGGCTGTGTGTGTGGCCGGCTGTGTGTATGGCCGGCTGTGTGTATTTCCGGCTGTGAGTATGGCCGGCTGTGTGTATGGCCGGCTGTGTGTATGGCCGGCTGTGTGTATGACTGGCTGTGTGTATGACTGGCTGTGTGTATGACCGGCTGTGTGTATGGCCGGCTGTGTGTATGGCCGGCTGTGTGTATGACCAGCAATGTGTATGGCCGGCTGTGTGTATGACCAGCAGTGTGTATGGCCGGCTGTGTGTATGGCCGGCTGTGTGTATGACGAGCTGTGTGTATGGCCGGCTGTGTGTATGACGAGCTGTGTGTATGACCGGCTGTGTGTATGGCCGGCTGTATGTATGGCCGGATGTGTGTATGACGAGCTGTGTGTATGGCCGGCTGTGTGTATGACGAGCTGTGTGTATGGCCGGCTGTGTGTATGACGAGCTGTGTGTATGGCCGGCTGTGTGTATGGCCGGCTGTGTGTATGCCCGGCTGTGTGTATGGCCGGCTGTGTGTATGGCCGGCTGTGTGTATGGCCTACTGTGTGTATGGCCGGCTGTATGTATGGCCGGCTGTGTGTATGGCCGGCTGTGTGTATGACGAGCTGTGCGTATGGCCGGCTGTGAGTATGACCTGCTGTGTGTATGACCGGCTGTGAGTATGACCTGCTTTGTGTATGACCTGCTGTGAGTATGACCTGCTTTGTGTATGACCTGCTGTGAGTATGACCTGCTGTGAGTATGACCTGCTGTGTGTATGACCAGCTGTGTGTATGACCTGCTGTGTGTATGACCAGCTGTGTGTATGACCGGCTGTGAGTATGACCGGCTGTGAGTATGACCTGCTGTGTGTATGACCTGCAGTGTGCATGACCTGCTGTGTGTATGACCTGCTGTGTGTATGACCTGCTGTGTGTATGACCTGCTGTGTGTTTGACCTGCTGTATGTATGACCAGCTATGTGTATGACCGGCTGTGAGTATGACCTGCTGTGTGTATGACCGGCTGTGTGTATGACCTGCTGTGTGTATGACCTACTGTGTGTATGACCTGCTGTGTGTATGACCTGCTGTGAGTATAACCTACTGTGAGTATGACCGGCTGTGAGTATGACCAGCTGTGAGTATGACCAGCTGTGTGTATGACCTGCTGTATGACCTGCTGTGAGTATGACCTGCGGTGTGTATGACCTGCTGTGTGTATGACCTGCTGTGTGTATGACCAGCTGTGTGTATGACCAGCTGTGTGTATGACCTACTGTGTGTATGACCGGCTGTGTGTATGACCAGCTGTGTGTATGACCTACTGTGTGTATGACCTGCTGTGTGTATGACCAGCTGTGTGTATGACCTACTGTGTGTATGACCTGCTGTGTGTATGACCTGCTGTGTGTATGACCTACTGTGTGTATGACCAGCTGTGTGTATAACCTACTGTGTGTATGAGACCGGCTGTGTGTATGACCAGCTGTGTGTATGACCTACTGTGTGTATGACCAGCTGTGTGTATGACCTGCTGTGAGTATGACCTGTTGTGAGGATGATCTGCTATGTGTATGACCTACTGTGTGTATGATCTGCTGTATGTATGACCTGCAGTGTGTATGACCTGCTGTGAGTATGACCTGCTGTGTGTATGACCTGCAGTGAGTATGACCTGCTGTGTGTATGACCTGCTGTGAGTATGACCTGCTGTGTGTATGACCTGCTGTGTGTATGATCTGCTGTATGTATGACCTGCTGTGTGTATGACCTGCTGTGAGTATGACCTGCTGTGTGTATGACCAGCTGTGTGTATGACCGGCTGTGTATATGACCGGCTGTGTGTATGACCAGCTGTGAGTATGACCTGCTGTGAGTATGACCTGCTGTGAGTATGACCTGCTGTGTGTATGACCTGCAGTGTGTATGACCTGCTGTGAATATGACCTGCTGTGAATATGACCTGCTGTGTGTGTGACCTGCTGTGTGTGTGACCTGCAGTGTGTATGACCTGCAGTGTGTATGACCTGCTGTGTGTATGACCTGCTGTGTGTGTGTGACCTGCAGTGTGTATGACCTGCAGTGTGTATGACCTGCTGTGTGTATGACCTGCTGTGAGTATGACCTGCTGTGTGTATGACCTGCTGTGAGTATGACCAGCTGTTTGTATGACCTGCTGTGTGTATGACCAGCTGTGAGTATGACCAGCTGTGTGTATGACCTGCAGTGTGTATGACCTGTGAGTATGACCAGCTGTGTGTATGACCTGCTGTGTGTATGACCAGCTGTGAGTATGACCAGCTGTGTGTATGACCAGCTGTGAGTATGACCAGCTGTGAGTATGACCAGCTGTGTGTATGACCTGCTGTGTGTATGACCTACTGTGAGTATGATCAGCTGTGTGTATGACCAGCTGTGTGTATGACCAGCTGTGAGTATGACCAGTTGTGAGTATGACCAGCTGTGTGTATGACCAGCTGTGTGTATGACCAACTGTAAGTAGGACCAGCTGTGTGTATGACCAGCTGTGAGTATGACCAACTGTAAGTAGGACCAGCTGTGTGTATGACCAGCTGTGAGTATGACCAGCTGTGAGTATGACCAGTTGTGAGTATGACCAGCTGTGTGTATGACCAGCTGTGTGTATGACCAACTGTAAGTAGGACCAGCTGTGTGTATGACCAGCTGTGTGTATGACCTGCTGTGTGTATGACCTACTGTGAGTATGACCAGCTGTGAGTATGACCAGCTGTGTGTATGACCAGCTGTGAGTATGACCAGCTGTGAGTATGACCAGCTGTGAGTATGACCAGCTGTGTGTATGACCAGCTGTGTGTATGACCAGCTGTGTGTATGACCAGCTGTGTGTATGACCAGCTGTGTGTATGACCAGCTGTGAGTATGACCAGCTGTGAGTATGACCAGCTGTGAGTATGACCAGCTGTGAGTATGACCAGCTGTGTGTATGACCAGCTGTGTGTATGACCAGCTGTGAGTATGACCAGCTGTGTATGACCTACTGTGAGTATGACCAGCTGTGTGTATGACCAGCTGTGAGTATGACCAGCTGTGAGTATGACCTGCTGTGAGTATGACCAGCTGTGAGTATGACCAGCTGTGAGTATGACCTGCTGTGAGTATGACCAGCTGTGAGTATGACCAGCTGTGAGTATGACCAGCTGTGAGTATGACCAGCTGTAGTATGACCATCTGTGAGTATGACCAGCTGTGAGTATGACCAGCTGTGAGTATGACCAGCTGTGTTATGACCAGCTGTGAGTATGACCAGCTGTGAGTATGACCAGCTGTGAGTATGACCACTGTGAGTATGACCATCTGTGAGTATGACCAGCTGTGAGTATGACCGGCTGTGATATGACCGGCTGTGAGTATGACCAGCTGTGTGTATGACCAGCTGGATATGACCAGCTGTGTGTATGACCAGCTGTGTATGACCAGCTGTGTATGACCAGCTGTGAGTATGACCAGCTGTGTGTAGACCAGCTGTGAGTATGACCAGCTGTGAGTATGACCGCTGTGTGTATGATATACACTCGGTGTTTTGGAGTTTGGTGTATTCACCTAGTTGTGCGAACGTAGGTTGCGCTTTGCTCTTTCGGCCCGCCTCTCACTGTCAATCAACTTTTTTTAACTACTAACTAGCTAAAAAAATCCCACACACATACACCCAGGGAGTAGCTCCGTGACAGCTGACTAACTCCCAGGTACCTATTTACTGCTAGTTAACAGGGGCATTCAGAGTGAAAGAAACTTTGCCCATTTGTTTCTGCCTGGTTCTGCCTTATATTTTATCAGTTTTGACGTTCAAAATCTGTATCGAACTTGGCCTTAAAGTTGTGGATGGTGTGGCTTCCACAACCTCTTCTTTCAGTGCATTCCCCCCTCCCTGTCCGGCCTGTTGTTGCCATGAGGAGGCTTGGTGGGCGGCTGCCGGAGTGTGATGCTCCATGGGACAGTCCTCTGTCCTTTTGAAGCCTTATGCTCCTGCTGCTGTTCTCTCGAATTATGCCAGATAACTTTTTCCTTTTCCTTATGTTTCGTTTTTTCTCCCCTCTCTTCTCCTTTCTACCTGTCATTTCCCGCCGACCTTTTGCCTGTCTTGAATATTCTTTCGGCCTTCTTTTGTTTTGACGCCCAGGTGTTTGAGGAGGCATACTCTTGCACCCGTGGAACAAGTACCTTACGTCTCGAGCGAGGGGACGCTTTTATTGTCATCCTTCTTTCGTCACTGAACCCGATCTCTCCGGACTGACGGTTCTTAAGATGAAATATCTGGGGAGTATACTCACGACGCACCCCTGGGGGGCCCCGGCAAGACCGCCCCCAGGGTGCTCCCCAACAAGTCTCTTGTTGGGTGTCCTGTCCTCTAATTGTGGCTCCGTGGTGGGTGTGGGGGGCACATTCATGAATGAAAGTGTTCCCTCTCGTTTCCATGCCGATGACTCCCTGTTCCTCTTATGACTTCTCGGGCTCTTGGGGTGGGCGACCAGGCCCCCAAGTCGGACTGTGTTGGAAGACCGGGATCTGTAGCCCCTGCTACATTGGGCCCAGACCTAGCTCCTCTGAAGCTCCTGACTACTCCCCTCGGCTCCCCTCCATCCTCTGTGGTTGAGTTTGAGCCCTAAGCCCCCAGTATTGACCACCTCGTCTCCTGACCCGACTCCATCTCTCATTGTAACTACTGCACCTTTTAACCCCTCCCATCCTCTCTTTCCTCCCTCTCCTCTCTCTCTCTTTCTGGAGTTCTCACGCCGTCCCCGCCGCGGCCGCACTCACACGATCCCTTCCCATACTAATTCGTACCACACCTTGTTTGCCTCTCCACCGTGGACTAAGTACTTTGACCTCCATCATTTAGATTCTATTCCTCCTGACGATTTTTCCCTCCATAGGCACCTTGTTGATTCAGTGGATGCCTCTGTTACTTTCAACCCGACCCGTCTCGGTTCACTTGTCGTTGCTGCTCCTTCTCAGGATGCAGCTTCCCACTTGGCCGCCTTATCCTGCATTGGCGAAACCCCTGTTCAGGTCTCCAAGAACGCTCGGTTAAATGCCAGTGAAGGCACTATTCTCCTCCCTCACCATGTTGTGACCGGTGTTAGGAATCTAAAGGACTGCCACGAAGATATCAAGCATGTCCTTAGGACTGTCACGAAGATATCAAGCATATCCTTTGGACTGCCACGAAGATATCAAGCATATCCTTAGGCCATTCTGTCCTCCAGGTGGACACGTTTACTCGTCCCCCTCCTGGTCATCGCCGTCAGCCCCTTCAGGTTGTGAAAATTACCTTTGATGGTATAATCCTTCTGCCCTCTGTCATTCTTGCTGGTGCCAGGTGCTCTGTTCAGGAGTACATTCCCTCCCCTCGGCTCTGTAATAGGTGCTGGAAGTTTGGGCATGGTGCCCTCCGGTGCTCCAGTACTGTCTCTCTCTGTCCTTTGTGTGGGGATGAAGGTCACTCTAAATCGGAATGCACTTCTCCTCAGGCTCGCTGCCTCAATTGCTGAGAGGCCCACCCTACCTTCTCCCGTGCATGTATACATTACAAGCTTGAGGCAGCCGTCCTCAACTTGAAGCATGGGGAACGTTTGTCTTTTCTAGAGGCGAGGCGCCAAGTTCGCCGTCTCCCCTCTTTCGCTTGCGTCTCTTATGCTCGCGTGGTGCGCTCTTCATTTCCTCGTCCTTCCCACCTTCCTCAGTCTCACAACTGTTTCCAGGCCTTAGACCCAGACACGCCCACCGCCTCCTCCCTAGTTCCTTTACGTTCTGTCTCGAAGGGTCCCCCTCCTAATTCTCAGTCTGGGGTTCCCCTTCTTTCTACTCAATCTGTCATGTCTCCTGTGTCTTCTTTCTCATCTCCATTCGATCCTCCTTCCCGTCCTCTCCTCTATCCTTAGCTCTCCACGCTGCCTGTCTGTGCGGGCTGATCCATTACTCTCCTAGCGAATCATTGTGTATGTTCACACAAAATCTCGTTCTTCTCTCCTGTTGATACGCTTGAGTCTGTTTCCAATACAGGTATTGTTGGAACACGTGCCTCTTTGTACATAAGTGAAAGCCTGGCTCATCTCCCTCCTGCTCCCCGGCGGTAAGAGGATGGCAAGCACTTGACCCTCCCCCCTCCCCACCTCTGACTCTAGCTCCTACCCACCCTTTTCGGTGGTCAATCCGACTGTTGCTGCTTGTGGGAGTATGTCTCCCAAGATGCTCCCACAGCTGACTTGAATGGCATTGCAGTGCACAGTGCACTGATCTTCGTGCACAAAGCCTATCTCTCTTAATCCTGGATAGTGACCTGGCATGTTGGGTATCTCCAGAATGCCCACTTAACCAGGAACACTGTTAAAATACGTAGGCCGCCGTATGTCTAGGCAGGAAGTAGATACAGGGAGCTAAGTATACTTGCTACCAAGGGTCAGTGAGTACATGGCTGGTGCCCGCTGAGACAGAGGGAAGGCGCCAGCAGCGTCTGACCTCTGGGGTCAACCGGCGCGATGCGAATAACAGCTATGACGTGTTCATGACGTCACTCCTGCTACTGCTCATCGAACGAGCTAATATGATTGGTTCCCGCTCATTTGCTGCAATGCTATTGGTCAAATTGTAACTCCTTTTGTGTTGTGTGCCACGAGATGCCCGGCACCCTTGCAAACTCATTCACGTGAGAGAGACCATACGAAGAGGACGTGTTCTGTTCTACCGGCCAATAGACTGATCACCGTCTATCCCTCACCGTCAAGTTAACTCAGCGTCTTTGCGATATACCACACACTCGCCAGAATCACGAGTGGGAATATATTGTTTAGAAGCCTAAAGTGACAAATCTCCAGAGCGAAACAGACTGGTATCAGGTAACCCCTGGTGACAAAGATCGTCGTGAGTGACCTAGAGTGAACTAAGGCAGTGCCGCCGCCTAAGTAATCTGTGTGTGACATTACCACAGTGTACAGTGTAGTGCATGGTACCGCCACTCATCCTGAGCGTGTACCTCAGTACCTCGAGCGCCCGCCGCCGCCCTCACTCCTACGTGACGTCACCACCTTAGCACCGCCAGTGCCAGTGTGTGCGCGTGTGTCTGTCTGTTAAGCATACAGCACGCCCTACTCACGAAATCATCTCAAGATACTGCGAGTACCCTCCGTGTCTACGAGCGAAACCAGCTATCAGGCCACCTACGAGTGCTTGTATAAACGAGTCTGAGTGAGTGCGTAAGGAAAGGTACCTTATCTGTAAGTACAAGATCTTGTCATTGTTTTTGTGTCTGTGTTGATCTGAGGGATCAACCACAGTTCTCACCTTCTTATACCTGTCGCAGGTTATAGGTGAATCGACGGTGAATGCGTGTTTATCTGTGTGGTATCACAGCATTTCACTCGTCTGTGGATGTGAGCTTCACATACACCACACATTTAGTTATTGTGTGATTATTATTGTGTTTATTGCATATCATCATTACCGAGTATCCGGTTGGAACTCTTGTGATCCCTTTGCATACCGGCAGTTAGGTTGCCGTGTTAGTGATTGGCTGTCAACTGTGTTAAGTTAGGTGTTTCTCCACGAGTGGATACGAGTCGATTAGCCAGACGTCAAGAGTCTCGCTAATGCAACCATAGCTTTGCTGACGCCAATCGAAAGTAAATCAAGCACCCTGTGTATTAGTGGTTAAGTTAGTAAATAAACTACTGTTAAGCTTTATGCGGTGTTTCCGTTGAACCACTTCTGAATACTGCCAATATTACTCAAGCCTTCAGCTCTAAGTGTCTTCAACACCGAGTTGCCTGTAAGTCACTAAACTATAAATTTGATGAGGACCCTAGGAGTCCCTTAAAGTGTTACATCATTGAGGAGATTCCAACGACCAACGTGGAGCAGGACCAGGTGAGGCTAGTCTGAGAAGAGACCCACAAGGACTCTAACTCGACCTTGCTCCCAGGCCCTGTACGGTTGCTCTCGTATTTTCTATTTTGCTAATTCCGACAGCTTCGTGAAGCGTCTGCCACATGTACATTGGCGACGTACGCATTGCAGTCGTGACAGCAAAAAAAAGAAAACCCCCACATCTGGCGCCCAACGTGTTAGGCTTAGTTGGAACCTATGAGCTAGGTTGTACAGTAAAATTTCGCACTTAAATTTTCCCTGAAAATTCAAAAGTGACGAGCAGTATTCAGAGGATGTTTAACACCCTGTTAGGTACACACACCACCAGTATGTCTGAGTGTGTAGAGTACAAACAGCGCTACCTGCATCTTCACCTGGCCTTGACCGCTCGTAGACCTGACGACTACGACACTCTTACTGAACAAGAGTGTAAGGAACGAGTGGAACAGCACATGAGGGCCGTGGAAGAGGTGATGCTACAAGCACACATGCAGGGTAGTGCTGAGGTGGCGTGCACGAGTCTCATCACACTGGATGAAGCTATCGGTGGTGAGACCCCAGTGAGAGATAACACAGTGGGAGAGACCCCAGTGAGAGACAACTTGGAGGTAGAGACCCCTGTGGGTGACGTCACCGAGAATGATGTCACTAGAATCACGCGCGCTGCGGAAGAAAACGGAGTCACGCGGGAATCTACCCTTGCAATACTCCGTTGGGGGGATTCTATGGGGAAGAATCTCGGCCCAAAAGGTCCTTGTGGACGACACCAACTCAAAGAGTAGGTATTACAGGCTCGCAATTATTCACCTTAGAGGAATACCGTAACCAAGTTAGGGAGTTGGGATTCGAAGGGAATAAAGTAGCAGAGCAAGCTATGAAACTCTGGACTGATCAGCAGGACAGAGAAAGCAAACTGTGGACTGATCAGCAAGAGAGAGAAAACAAACGCTGGACTGATCAGCAGAACCGAGAAAGTACTGAACGCATAGCTCGCATGCAGTTGCAAGCAAGGCAGGATGACCAGACAAGTGGTCGTTCAACGGAGACTAACGTTGAACAAGGTAAGACTGTCAAACTACCTAAACTAGCTAACTTTGATGAGAGGGACGACTCGATGGATGCATACATCAAGCGTTTCGAAGGTCACGCCGCTGATTGCGGGTGGGAAAGATCAAAGTGGGCACTCGCTCTTAGTGCATTGTTAAAGGGTAGGGCATTAACTATCTACCACAGTCTGGGTCCGCACCAGCGCGGAGATTACGAGGCATTGACAACAGCGCTGCTGAACGGTTTTGGCATAACTGCAGACCGGATGCTAGAGAATTTCCGTAGGGCTCAATTGCAAAAAGGTGAGACATATGTGCTCATGTTACAGCGGTTAGAATCGAGTCTAAACCGTTACTGTGAACTCATGGAGACTGCTCCTGGGAGCATGGAGTTCTATCAACTGATGATTCGTGAACAGTTCTTAGAAGCATGCGAATCGTCTCTGCGTGTCAAGCTCAAAGAGCAAGAAATTGTGTCAAATCTGTCTATGGCCAAGCAAGCTGATCTGTGGGCTGGGGCCAGGAGACAGGTGAAAGGGGTGAAGCCGCACGAGAAGCATCATGCTACAGGTATTGGCGATAGAGCTAAGCTTAAGACTGGTGTGTCGGGGGAGCAGGGAAACTCCTCCAACAAGCAGGTGCACAAGTGCTACACCTGTGGTAAGCCAGGTCATCGTGCAGCTGATTGCAAGGTAAAACCGAAATCAGGTTACATAGCAGGTGTGAGCTCAAGTGGTAAGAATCATCCCAACGTTGGAAAGGATCCACTAGCTTGGACCCTTGAGGTGGTGGACGGAAATGTTAACGGAAAATCGGCGAAAATCTTCCGTGACAAAGGCGCCACTACTCACATGGTAAGAAAGAGCCTAGTACAGCCAGGATCTGAGACAGGTAGACATATCTATGTCAAATTCCCAAATGGCTATACTAAAGAGATGGTGGAGGTGTATGTGTGGGTCGACACACCTTACATCAAAGGTAAAATCCGCGCCGTTCAACAGGAACGTGCTGTATATGGATTATTATTGGGAAATGTTCCGGGAATCTCTGATTGCCCGAGTCCACCCTCGAAGAAAACGGGGGAGCGTGAGGCCCGCTGCCTCAGCTGTATGCAGCCGTCCTCGGCCAGCTGATCCCAAGGGCGACTCGCTCGGGGATGACGTCACAGGGAGTGCCCACACCCTCACCCAGCTGAAGAGTAAGGGAGAGAAGGTAAGCTGTGAAGTTATGGAGAAAGAAGCAAAACCTCTGGTTGAAGAAACAGCAACTCCATTAACAGGTAACTCGCTCGTGGCAGCTGTCACTACGAGGTCACAGAGCAACAAGCCGACTCGCCCAGAAAAACCTTTGAAATTACGAGACATTCAGGGAGTGTCTGCAAAGGAGTTTATTGATGCCCAAGGGAGCGACCCAACACTAGCCCAGATACGTAAGTATGCTGAGGAGAAAAGGGTTTTCCAACACCAGGAACGCAAGTACTGGTACTTGCACCATAATGGGAAACTGGTGCGCAGAGTTGAGACGCCCCACGATACTTGGGATCAACTCGTTGTCCACAGGAGCATAGACTGGCTGTGTTTCGCTTAGGTCATGAAGCTCTGAGGAGGTCATATGGGTCACGCAAAGACCAGTGCGAGAATACAAGCTGTGTTCTACTGGCCAGGAATTACTGGGGAAATCAGCGGTTACACTCGCTCGTGTGACACCTGTCAGCGCACCACTGA
>WNGS01163948.1:26603-38385 GCA_020271785.1 Procambarus virginalis
GTGTGTGTCTACCTGACCATTTACACTTTATAAGTGTGTGGTCTACCTGGACAATTTATAGTGTGTGTCTACCTACCATTTACACTTTATAGTGTGTGGTCTACCTGACCATTTACACTTTAGTGAACGGTCTACATGGTTATTTACACTGTAGTGTACGGTCTACCTGGCCATTTACTCTGTAGTGTACGGTCTTCTTTGCCAATTGCACCGTATGTAAGGACTACCTGGGCATTTAAACTGGAGTTTACGGTCTACCTGGCCATTTACTCTGTAGTGTCGGTCTTCCTTGCCAATTGCACGTAGTGTAAGGACTACCTGGGCATTTAAACTGGAGTTACGGTCTACCTGGCCATTTTACACTGGGATGTATGTTCTACCTGGCCATTTACACTGTAGAGTACGATCCACTTGGCCATTTACACTGTAATGTGCTGTCTACCTGGTCATTTACCATTTACCCATAAACAATGTGTTTGATAATGTTTCAGTCAATCAGGAACAACTAAAGATTTAGCACAAACTCACGGGGTTTTATGATTAAATTCTTTAAGAACAAATGTTTATATATCTGGAAAAGAACAAATACACATTTGTTCAAGTGATGCATCGCGCTATTGTGATTTCTGTGTGTAATCTGGAAAAGCTTATTTCATATCTGAGAAATGTGCGAGAAAAACTTCACTCATGACTCCTAATTGTCCAGCTGAACCCAACATTTGTGCTGATTTCTTAAAAACATAAGAACATAAGAACATAAGAACAAAGGTAACTGCAGAAGGCCTATTGGCCCATACGAGGCAGCTCCTATTTATAACCACCCAATCCCACTCATATACATGTCCAACCCACGCTTGAAACAATCGAGGGACCCCATCTCCACCACGTTACGCAGCAAATTGGTTCCACAAATCAACAACCCTGTTACTGAACCAGTATTTACCCAAGTCTTTCCTAAATCTAAACTTATCCAATTTATACCCATTGTTTCGTGTTCTGTCATGTTTTGATTCTTTTAATACCCTATTAATATCCACTTTGTTATGTCCATTCATCCACTTGAAACCTCTATCATGTCACCCCTAACTCTTCGCCTTTCCAGTGAATGCAACTTATGCTTTGTTAATCTTTCTTTCTTCATATGAAAGATTTCTAATTTGGGGAATTAACTTAGTCATCCTACGCTGGACACGTTCAAGTGAATTTATATCCATTCTATAGTACGGCGACCAAAACTGAACTGCATAATCTAAATAGAGCTTAACCAGAGCTCAACCCGTCCTCGCAAATTCGTATAGTCAATATTGACTTATTAGTTACCTGCATAGGAGACATACTAAACATAATAATTTCGCTTGAAAAGCTTCATAGAAAACACCGACCTTACCTAACCTACTTAGTATGTTAAAATAAGCATCTTATAGCTTCGTAATTACAATTGTTGCTTAACCTATTATAGGTATAGATTAGGCAATCATTGTAATTACGAAGCAATAAGATGCTTATCTTAACATACTAAGTAGATTAGGTAAGGTCGGTGTTTTCTATGAAGCTTTTCAAGGCAAACTATTATGTTAAGTATGTCACCTATGCACATATATAATAAGTCAATATTGACTATACGAATTTGCGAGGACGGGTTGAGAGATAGATATAGCTGAAGAACCACACCAGGGGCCAGATTCACGAAAGCACTTACGCAAACACTTACGAACCTGTACATTTTTTCTCGATCTTTGACGGCTTTGTTTACAATTATTAAACAGTTAATGAGCTGCGAAGCACCAGGAGGCTGTTCATAACAATAACAACAGTTGAATGGGAAGTTTTCATGCATGTAAACTGTTTAATAAGAACATAACATAAGAAGAACATAAGAACAAAGGCAACTGCAGAAGGCCTATTGGCCCATACGAGGCAGCTTCTATTTATATCCACCCAATCCCGCTCATATACATGTCCAACCCAAGCTTGAAACAATCGAGGCACCCCACCTCCACAATGTTACGCGGCAACTAGTTCCACAAATCAGCAACCCTGTTACCGAACCAGTATTTACCCAAGTCTTTCCTAAATCTAAACTTATCTAATTTATACCCATTGTTTCGTGTTCTGTCTTGTGTTGATACTTTTAATACCCTATTAATATCCCCTTTGTTATGTCCATTCATCCACTTATAAACCTCTATCATGTCACCCCTAACTCTTTGCCTTTCCAGTGAATGCAACTTAAGCTTAGTCAATCTTACTTCATATGAAAGATTTCTAATTTGTGGAATTAACTTAGTCATCCTACGCTGGACACGTTCAAGTGAATTTATTTCCATTCTATAATATGGCGAACAAAACTGAACTGCATTATCTACATGGGGCCTAACTAGAGCAAGATATAGCTTGAGAACCACACCAGGTGTCTTGTTACTAACGCTGCGATTAATAAATCCGAGTGTCCGATTAGCCTTATTACGAACATTCATGCATTGATCTTTTTGTTTTAAATTCTTACTAATCATAACTCCCAGATCCCTTTCGCAATCCGACTTCGCAATCTCAACACCATCTAGCTCGTATCTTGTAACACTATCATCGTTACCTAGCCTCAGACATTTACATTTATCAGCATTAAACTGCATCTGCCAAGACTAAGACTAGGGAAAGGAAAGGATAGGTCCATTAAAAACTGAGACAGGTCAAATAACAGATAGTGATGAAGAGATGAGTAGTATTTTTAACAAATATTTTGTATCTGTATTTACTAAAGAGGAACTTAACAATATGCCTTCAGCCGAACAAGTCTATGTGGGTGGGGACGAGGACAGGTTGACGAGTTTAGCAGTTACCAGGGAGGATGTTCTTAAACAAATAGTAAAACTCAAACCAAACAAATCCCCAGGGCCGGATGAAGTGTTTGCCAGGGTGCTGAAAGAATGCAAAGAGGAGCTTTGTGACCCACTGTCAATCATATTTAATAAATCAATAGAGTCAGGCAGAGTGCCAGAGTTTTGGAAAGTTGCTAATGTGATACCAGTTTTTAAGAAAGGAGATAGATCACTTGCGTCTAACTATCGACCAATTAGCCTAACGTCTATTGTGGGAAAGTTACTCGAATCTATAATAGCAAATAAAATTCGTCTTCATCTTGAAAAACATAAATTAATAATTGAGTCGCAACATGGTTTTATAAATGGCCGTTCATGTTTAACAAATTTGTTATCTTTTTATTCTAGCATAGTTGAGGCAGTTGATAGTGGTAAGGATTGTGATGTTGTGTACCTTGACTTTAGCAAAGCTTTCGATACAGTGCCACATGAAAGACTGATTAAAAAGATAGAGGCTCATGGTATTGGGGGTGCTATATTAAGCTGGATTAGGGCATGGCTATACCAAAGGAAACAGAGAGTTAGTATAAATGGAGTCAAGTCAGAGTGGGAAAATGTTGTAAGTGGAGTGCCTCAAGGCTCTGTCTTGGGACCTCTGTTGTTTATAATATATATAAATGATTTAGATTCAGGTTTGAGTAGCAACATTTGCAAATTTGCCGATGATACGAAAATCGGTAGGGAAATTAATTCGGAGGAGGACTCACTATCACTTCAAGTTGATCTAGATAGGGTTTTGAAATGGTCAAAGGACTGGCAGATGCAGTTTAATGCTGATAAATGTAAAGTTCTGAGGCTAGGTAATGATGATAGAGTTACAAGATACGAGCTAGATGGTGTTGAGATTGCGAAGTCGGATTGCGAAAGGGATCTGGGAGTTATAATTAGTAAGAATTTAAAACAAAAGGATCAATGCATAAATGTTCGTAATAAGGCAAATAGGACACTCGGATTTATTAATCGCAGCGTAAGTAACAAGACACCTGGTGTGGTTCTCAAGCTATATCTTGCTCTGGTTAGGCCCCATTTAGATTATGCAGTTCAGTTTTGGTCGCCATATTATAGAATGGATATAAATTCACTTGAACGTGTCCAGCGTAGGATGACTAAGTTAATTCCCCAAATTAGAAATCTTTCATATGAAGAAAGATTAACAAAGCTTAATTTGCATTCACTGGAAAGGCGAAGAGTTAGGGGTGACATGATAGAGGTTTACAAGTGGATGAATGGACATAACAAAGGGGATATTAATAGGGTATTGAAAGTATCAACACAGGACAGAACGCGAAACAATGGGTATAAATTGGATAAGTTTAGATTTAGGAAAGACTTGGGTAAATACTGGTTCAGTAACAGGGTTGTTGATTTGTGGAACCAATTGCCGCGTAACATTGTGGAGGTGGGGTCCCTCGATTGTTTCAAGCATGGGTTGGACATGTATATGAGTGGGATTGGGTGGTTATAAATAGGAGCTGCCTCGTATGGGCCAATAGGCCTTCTGCAGTTACCTTTGTTCTTATGTTCTTATGTTCTTATGTTGCCAATCCTTGACCATTGTCAAACACCCTACTAGATGAACTTGAAGTGATAGNAGACTGGTAGACACCTTTTAAGATGTAAAAAATGTTTCCCTCATTCATTAACGCTTACTTACTGACTTTGACTGAGTTTCTAACGCGAACACAGCTCACTCATGGTGTGGGCCGTCAAAAACCACACACCGGTCCTGAGTGCTCTGCTAGCATATGGTCCGCTTCAGGCCTATGTGCCACTGCTGCTATGTGGTGTTGTGAGCTGTGACAGGAGTGAGTATGGTACGCCATATTGCTGTCATTCCCGGCAGTTGCGTCTCGCCCTTCAGGAGGAAGAGTGGTTCAAAACACTCGCTCCTTCACACATCCACGTGGGCATGTGGTGAACTCCTCAGGTCAATGTGGTGGGTATGTGGGCCCCGCTCCTTACCACTCTGGAAGCACGGTAAGGGATGGGAGGGAGAAGAAAGACCAACCCACCCTGTTTACAAAAACAGTACGAGTAAATTCACACCCTCATTTGTTACTGTTACCTCCTACCGTGTTCACCGCTCGACTCCGACATGAAGATATTGAAGACCCCCCCACTACAGATAAAGAATTGGTAAAAAATATTTACATACAACAGAGACCCGCGCTATCACTCGAAGCTATCGCCCCCGCTCCCCTCCCGTCCCTCTCCCTTTAACCTCCTTCATGTGCCCTACCCCTAAACACCCATCTTTATAGGGAGGTCTCCTACTCAGTCAGGGAGTAGGGGGGGGAACCTCTAGACCTCCTCAACATAACCTTCCTACATACTGTTATTTAACTATATATCTACACACAATTAACTTTACGGCACATACTCATACATATTCATCTTACAACTACTCAACATGTACACTCTCTCCCTTAATTAGTAATTTTACCCTTTTTACCCCTACATGACCCACAACGTCCCGCTGACCGATGCCCGTCCCACACCATGTGGTACCCTCCCTCCCTCACACTATCAACTTTGATGATGTACACCTGCCCACATACTTATCCTCCCGTCCCCTCTTACCCTTTTTACCCTCTGTGACCCTCAACGTCCCCCTGGACGACGACCGTCCCAATCTACGGACTCCCCCACCGACTTTTGACTATGACAGAGTTCGCTACCCGATATTCTCCTCGGGTTTGGGACAGTCGTAATCTCACTTTACAATTCTCATGTTTGTAGGCTCGATGAGCCAAATGTTGGACTCTGTCAGCCCAATCCACGAGTTCCTCATCGGACTCCTGATGAGCCTGAGAAAACTTCATCATAGCCACGTCCAGGACATCCCTGTCCCCAAGTCACTTAACAAGCTTATGCATCATGCGAGTATAATCGGTGGATGAGTCCCGATAGAGTACTTCATTGTAAAAATCGCTCGCTTTACCCTTGAGACACCAACCCAACTGGGTCAGTAAGGTGGAACCATTCCAATCTTTCCCAGAGGGCATAGGACGATAGAAAGGTGATGAAGGTGAAGATAGAAAGCGACGATAGGAAGGTGCCCAATCGGACTATCCCTCATAATCTAACTCCTGAGGTTGAGGACGGAAAGAGTGCTTCTGTCGGCGATGAGCGGTCTGCCTGCTAGGGCAAGTTGAATCATCGGAATCAGAATTCTGGGAAGTAGCCAACGAATGTCGAACTGGACGCCGATTCGAACGAGACGAGCGATGAGACGAGGCACGCCCCTGCCGAAGAAAATGTGATTACTCAGACTCATGAGTAATCAGTGGTATGGACCTTTGCCTTGTTTGTCTGCGTGCAGCATCACCCTCATAAGAAGCAGAGACGTTCCCCGTCGCTAGACTGTGAAGGTGAACGACCCCAGCATTAGGATCCGGAAGCATTCGAGGGGCTGGAGCCATGTAGAGATGGGTCCACGTCAAAAGATATAGCATCTAACAAGGCGGACGTGACCCGAAGATGGGAGATGTGAGAATTATTGTCAGCCGTAATTATACAAGAGTGTCTAAACCTTATAATTCGATTAGCCAAAGTGTTCGACAGCCCAAGCAATGACACCTATTCATGAACTGATGCTGTGTTTATCCAGAGTGGATGCATGATGCAATAATGAAAAGTCTGGCTGCTTTTGGCTGCGGCATAGGCAAGGCTGAAAGCTGGCTGCGGCAAGACAGGACGATGGCGTCGTCCGGAGAACAATGAATTTTGCAAAAATTAAGGAAAAAAAGATGGAAATTGAAAAAAAAAAAAATTACAAACTGAGCAGAGCATGAAGCTGAGAAAACGAATCTAACATTGACAAACTTGCAGGATGAACTGGAGCTGTAAGACACTAGGTGGGAAAGAGCAAAAATACGACAAAGTACGTAGAATCCTTGAAAAACTTATGAAATGGGGTGTAAAGTTTAGACACAGAAAGCAGGAACCACAGTGTCTCAGACAACACAGCTGGAAAACATCGAACAGCAACCGGCAAACCGGAGAACATCTATGGTGCAACAAAATATAGTCAATCGAAACTATAGAGTTGAACAAACACTAAGAAATCTCAAAGTCTGCAGGGCGATGATGCAGACACCGTGGCAGGGTTCTCTTGATCACCGCGTAGGAACGAATACGCACTGCTCTATTGTAGTGGCGGTCGCCTAGGGGTTAATACGACCAACCACATGGTGTGATAAAGATATGATATAATATCAAAGACAGGAGCTCACCTTGAACTGTAATCTTCTGGGAGGATGGTTGAAGCGATGCTAGGCTTCTCAGAGGAGATAGGATGGGCAAGTTCCTTGTTAGTCAGCCAATACAGGATATCCCAATTCCTGCCCAATGCAATTGGCCCAGTTCTAGAAGGGCCGGTTGCAGGTCTATGCGTGGTCAGTTGAGGTTTTCTTCTCTCTGCCACTGTCCCCCTCCAGGCGTGCGCGTGGGAGGTGTGCACAAACACTGTGCGCGGCCACCGTCCACCAATCAGGAACCCAGCTCTGTCTAAGACATAGAATGCTCCTGCTGGCGGGCACTTTGAATGAGGTTCCCTCCACAACTAGCAGCCTAGGAACTATAAGCTTGTATAATACGTACTGTGGTATACCGAGGACAGGTTGCAACAAGTCTATTTCGTGACACTGAATAAGAAAGTGTGTACCCCATTAACGAGAAACTAGAGATGTAACCCACTGTGAGGCATTCACGAGTATATGCGTCCTCTTTGCACCTCTCACTGTACCACCCTGCAGAGTTAGGAAAGAGTTCTGATAGTCCTCGAGGGAGCTGCTAGAGTCCCTGAGATCTTTGGGTGACACTTGAGTGGAGATCTCAGTTTGGGCACGTTAGCAGTCTGAGAGAATCCACAACACACGCTACCCTCAAGTACATTGGCACCAATTGAAAGACTTTCGAATTGTGTTCCAATTATGACTCCTTTTAGAGTTAATTCTTGAAGGTATTTCTTTATTAGCTCTAAGACAGAGCCTGAGATACCTAGTGCTTGAAATTTGCTACTAATCCAGTGTCTGTCCCGATCAAAGGCACCTGCAATGTCTAGAGCAACAATACAGCTGATTTTGGACTCATCCAGTGACTTATGCCACTTAGTGGAGAGATTTATCAGGAGATGAGCAGCAGATCGGCCTTTTTTAAAACCATACTGTATGTCACAAAGCAGCTGATGATGGCCAAGAAATTATTGGCATTGGCTGTGAGATTAAAGTTTCGAGAATTTTACCAGTAATGGAGAGCATTAACACTGGTCTGTAGTTACCAACCACTGAGCTGTGTCTACTGGTACTACCTTTTTGTGTACTGGTACTATCTGCCTTCTTCCATAAGGAGGGCCAAATTCCTTGAATTAGGTAGAGTTTGAAGAGGTATGTGAAAGCTGGACACAACAGGTCAGCACAGTTGCTTAGTAGTTTTGGACTGGCCTTATCTGGACTCACACCATTAACTTTATCAAACGCTTAAAGGTATTTTAGAACTTTAGGCCTGCTGTATAACCACTATATTCATCTTTGATGTAGTGCTTGGAGCAAGATGTGGAGACTAACGTTCAGGATCAGGGACTTGCATCTTGGCAGCAAAGTGGTTTGCCAGATACGATTGTTGAAGGTGTTTGCTTGACGGTTCACGTTCCCCTGTAGCAAGGCTTTCCAATCAGTTGCTGCTAGCTCTAAGCGGACGGCTTACTAGTTCCCCCGTCCAAAAGTCAGGTTGTTCGAAGCAGCATTGCATAGTAAAGACAGCCTGGTGGTCTGATGAGCCAACATATCTCAAGGGTCTGCAGTGAACTATACTAGCAGGAAGGTCAGTTACTACACGATTGATGGACGAGCCTGGTATACGAGTTGGAGAGTTCACAAATTTTCTGAAGTTGAAAACTGCTATGAGTTCATCAGAATCCCTCTGTATGAGTTACTGATTGAGGCCACCCACAATTAATATGTGCTGATATTTATGTTCCATTAGTAGGAAGACTAGGTTATCCCTTAGGAAGTTGATTGGAGAAACACACGTACAGATTTAAACAAACTGCAACTCCTCCATCTTGCCCTGCCCGTCTCTTCGCACATCCATGAGGTTAACCAGCAATTGTAGCAAAGTTCTCAGGAGTCCTGTCATCTAAAAATGTTTTTAGCACAACAACCACATCAGGACGATGTGTTCACGAATCTTTGTGTGTGAGATCGCCAACATTAGTAATGAAGGAGCCGGTCGGCCGAGCGGACGGCACGCTGGACTTGTGATCCTGTGGTCCTGGGTTCGATCCCAGGCGCCGGCGAGAAACAATGGACAGAGTTTCTTTCACCCTTATGCCCCTGTTACCTAGCAGTAAAATAGGTACCTGGGTGTTAGTCAGCTGTCACGGGCTGCTTCCTGGGGGTGGAGGCCTGGTCGAGGACTGGGCCGCGGGGACACTAAAAGTCCCGAAATCATCTCAAGATAACCTCGAGAAGCCCCTGATGTTGGCAATTATGCTAATGGGTTAACTCCTCATGTTTGTATATTGCTTGACATAGAAGTTGTAAACAGTGGCTGCCCTTGTGGCTGGTTTGATAGTGGTGTGTTGCATAAAGCACTAAGACACCTGCAGACTTGGGTAAGGATTGCATGTTTGCTGACATGTGACGAGTGCACTAATTCTGAGTACCTGTACCTCTTTGATTGATTCAAGATCAGGGTTGTATACATTTGTTTCTGCCTCTCCAAATCTTTTTTGGTTCGACATGTGTCCTCCTGATACCCTCTTAGGAGACATTGATTACACTTGAGGAACGTCCGGCAGCTTTCAGCAGTGTGCTCCCTGGATTTAGAGCAAGGCCTCAACACGAGGCTGGAAGGTTGCCCAGCCTGATTACTGCAAGTACTAAGCCGCCGATTTAACAGTTGAGCCTCGTGTTGAGTACACTGCTGGTATTGATGTTCAGAACTTTGCGAAGGTTGATTTTACAACGTCTGGATATAATGGTTACTGATGGATGAGAGTATAGACTTTGAGAATACTGACCAGGGAGGCCACATCTTCGTCTAGTCCTTCTAGGAAGTCTATTCTGGCTGGTAGAGTTTTGATATGACTTTTGTACGGGTGTAGTGGACACTACTTGATTGTGAACAGAGGTTACAAGTGTCTGTGTGTCTGAATTGATAAAAGTGGAGATCCCATAGGGTATTGTGGTTGTGCTGCCTTGTGTAACCTCACTTGGTGTAGCAGAAGTAGTTTTCTGTGACAAAGAACTGTCAGGAGATCTTGCAGAATGATTTTCAGATCTGCAGTTGTGTGTCGCAGTTCATTTTTTAATTAAAAAAAATACATTCCTCACCAAACTTCAGCTGACGAGTTGCTGTGTGAGACGCCTAGTTGCTGTCAACCTTGGTACTTTCTGCTGTGCAGCTAGAGTCTTTAGTCGAATCTGGGTTCTAATTCTCACACAAAGCCTTGAAGGAGTCAATAAGCCCCTGAAAGTCAATCAGAACATCCATGTGTTGGAGAGACTTCTGGGAAAGTTTATAACTGGTCAAGAGTAGCCAGTAGACACAGTTACTAGGTAGCTACTAGGTTAATGTTACTCAGGTCTTGCTGCTTTACAAAGTCTGCTACTATAATAATAATAATAATAATAATAATAATAATAATAATAATAATAATAATAATAATAATAATAATAATAATAATATAATAATAATAATAATAATAATAATAATTTATTGCAAAAAGTACAATGGGTTAGTGAGATTACAAAGGATTGGTAATTACGTTCATGCAAAGCCAGTAACACGCTAAGCGTTCGGGCAGGTCTTGAATCAAACATGTCAGTAAGATGAAAGGGTATATTGTAGCAAGGTTTTTATATGAACAATTATACATATAAGTTGACAGAGGTGATTACACTGGTAAGCATATGTGTCTTAAGTACTAATATTTGGGGAAGTGGGTAGTACAAGAAACAGAGTTTTAAGCACAACGTAGGAAACTATGATGATGAAAATAGGTACTTTTTATACTGTTTTGATACCTTTTCTTATTTTTATTTTGATTAAGTACTCGACAAGATAAGCAGTCCCCTTTCGAGTTATGGGATCTTCTACACGGCAACAACTGAGTATCAGCCTTGCATTGTTCTACGAACTCGGATGCTACACCAACCGTACTTGCTTGCATTAGGCCAAAATACTTTTATTTGGAATAATCATAAACACAACAGAAAAGTATGTGGAGAAAAATCCCGTGACAGATCTAGTCATCAAAATCTTAATGTGCTGCGACATAGCTGTCACGCAGGCAAGTGGCACAAGGCAGGCACAGTCAGGCGCCACACTGGAGAGACTGAAGAGGGCTTCCCCCACCCACTTGCATAGGGAAAACCCAAGTATCGGCGGCCTTGTATACGCACACTCCGCGCCTCTTACGGTCTATACATGCCCATGCTTCACAACTCACAAATGCGACATAGTTCTCGTTCTTAGGTCCCGAGTACATGTGGTGGTACAGAGGTATATAGTTAGGCTAAATCTGGCAAACACTCCAGGCAAATAAAAGAGCCACGTCGCTTTGGAACTCACTCCTGATGAATTAAAAAGGAAATGTTCCAACCTATGACCTTGTATCAAAACAGTTAAACAAGAAAGTACTATATTAATCTTCATAGTTTCCTCGTGTGCCATTCTTCAAACTCTCTGTTTCTTGTACACCCACTTCCCCAATATTAGTACTTAAGACATATACTCATCTTACCAGTGTAATCACCTCTGGTGTAACTTAATTGTATTGTAATATATAAAAACCTTGCTACAATTACCTTTACTTACCTGATGTTTATCGTAAGACTATCAACGCTATAGCGTGTTATGGCTTTGCAAAAATTTTAAAATATCAATCTATATGTAAC
>WNGS01163948.1:38410-60243 GCA_020271785.1 Procambarus virginalis
CTTCTCTCTCTCTCTTTCTCTCTCTCTCTCTCTCTCTCTCCTCTCTCTCTCTCTCTCTCCTCATCTCTCCTCTCTCTTCTCTCTCTCTCCTCTCTCATCTCTCTACTCTCTCTTCTTCTCTCTCTCTCTCCTCTTTTAGTTTCTTTTCTTTTTCTCTCCTCTCTCCTCCTCTCTCTCTCCCTCTCTCTACCTCTGCTCCCTCTCTCTCTCTCTCCCCTTCTGCATCCCTGTCCGTCGTCTCGTGTTTTCACGTCACAAAAATGAAACTAAACCATCGTAACCTATCTGTCAGGACCCACGAATATAAGAAGTAACACCCCGTCAATTTAGCGAGTGGTTTTGATTTATAGTTCACCCATCTTCTATACCCGCCACATCTACCATATACTGCCAATCACTATACCCACAACATCTACCATACCCTGCCACATCTCGCCATACCCGCCACTCTACCATACTGCCCAATCTACCAACCTATCACATCTACCATCCATCACAGGTCACCATACCTGTCACATCTACCATAACTACCAATCTACATTAAATATCACATCTACCATATCTACATAAATATCACATCTACCATAAATATCACGTCTACCATACCGTCACATCTACCATACCCGCCACATCTTCCATACTTATCACATCTACCCATACCCGCCACATCTACCTACCTGTCTATCTACCATAAATATCACCATCGTATCATGCCGGTCACAACTAGTATACCCGTCATATCTACCTATATGTTACATCAATATTGCCTACGTACTCCATACCTTCCACATCTACGACACCCTCACATCTAAGAACCACAACTACCATATCTGCCACATCCATTACATATGCTACAACTACCATACTGGAGTCATCTCTCTATGACTGCCAGTCATGGCCAAACCTGAACAGCTACCATATATGTCACATCTTCAGTACTTGAATCATCTGACCATATTAGTCCACTATATTACTTGACGCCATCTAGATTTTATCCCACATCTAAAATGCTAGTAGAATTACTATACTGCCACATTGTCATATCCTAATATCTGCCATATTTTTCAAAAATCTTACCATGTACTTCCACATCAACAATATCTTCCACATCAACAATATCTTCCAAGTCTCCCAAATCTACTATTCCTTCTCCATGTACGAAAATCGTGCTACACATACCACACCTGCAAAATATACGCTATCACGCCACATTTATTATATTTGTCGCTCACCATCTATTACATATTTGGCACATGAATTACTCATATTAACCACATCTGAAGCTTTCATCCATCACAACATCAAATAACTAATCTACGGCACAGTCCGACTGTCCTAGAGGAAAGTGAAGAGGCAGAGGAGAGGAAGGAGAGAAAAGGTGAGGGAGAGGGAAGGAAGAGGGGGGGTGTGATTAACGTAGGAGAATAAGGGGAGAGGGAGACGCGAGGCGGAGGAGAGAGTGAGGGGAGGGGAGTGAGAGGGAGAGAGAGGGTGGTTGTTTGGTGTAACCAGAATGACTGAGATTCTTGTAGCAGACTCAGGGTCATGGGAAATCCTAGCCAAATCTAGCAGTAGACAAAATTTCTTTTTACTTTCGACATTCTTCACTAGCTTCTTGATAGGAGAAACATTGTATTTCTTCGGAGTGGGAAATGCCACTTAAAGGGAGTAAACGTGTTTAAGCAACTGTTAAATAGTTAAGAGGAAACACTATTGGCAGAGTGCGAGCTAACTGTCAGTATTCCCAGCTACATGATCTGGTTACTCTTATGTGTTGTATGAGTAAATTACCCCAGGCAGGAGCATCACTTCCCCGCCGCTCGCTGTTTTGGATAAGACAACGACAGGGGTGTCACTCCTCTCCTACAACCCGAGTGCCAAGTTGGGGTGTCCTAGACGTATCTGGGAAGCATCAAGACTGCCCTAACATAGCTAAGATTTACATGGTAACTATGGTATTCATTACTTCTCCTGGCGGTGGGGTGGTGGCTAACGAGCCCGTGTATGAGGACTATTACTGGGAGGAGCTTCCCTCTTCCGAGAGATCAGACTCGCAGTTAACGTTACCCCACCCAAATTGCCACACGCACGTCACACTGCCCTCAATTACCACACGACGACACGACCACTCCCCTCAAGGTAATTCCTGTATTTGAGAAAATATTTTGACAAATTACGTTTTGCCATGTCACCAACTCATTGTACCTTCTTATAAATAAAATATTATTTTAATATTATATGTGGTGATATAGGGCACAGATGGGAGAACAAGGTTATCTTCTTGAGGTTATCTTGAGATGATTTCGGGGCTTTAGTGTCCCCGCGGCCCGGTCCTCGACCAGGCCTCCAACCCCAGGAAGCAGCTGTGACAGCTGACTAACACCAAGGTACCTATTTTACTGCTAGGTAACAGGGGCATAGGGTGAAAGAAACTCTGCCCATTGTTTCTCGCCGGCGCCTGGGATCGAACCCGGGACCACAGGATCACAAGTCCAGTGTGCTGTCCGCTCGGCGACCGGCTCCCCAGGTGCACTCATGATGTACAGTTCATTTTCTTCAATTTGAATAGAGCCTATTTGTTGTATATTTATTAATTTGTCGCCACATGAAATATTTACAGATAATAATTCAGTATCTACACACAGTATCTACACATTTCTACCACGTTCTACCTACAACTACCAAGTTTTCTCAAAACAACACTACAAGCTTTGAATTGGATGTAGCTGATTTATGATATTCGAATAGGATGGAAAATAGTACGTAAATTTCACACCAGAAGTAGGACTTGAAAAAAACAACTACATTAAAATTTGAGCAAACAGACTATTCTGCTGCTAACGGCAATGTGACGGGTACTATGGGACGTACTATGGTACGTGAGGAAGGGTTGGTGTCTGGTGATAGCTAATAACTGTAAATCTATTAAAGAGAAACTATAAACATTATGTCATGGCGGTCACTAGGGTATGATATGATATGATATAATATCAAAGACAGGAGCTCACCTTGAGCAAATGAACTTGGAGAATGGGTACTAGAAGAAACCCAGACATAATAGCACTCACAGAAACAAAGCTAACGACAACCATAACAAGTGCAGTGTTTTCACAGGACTACTGTGTTGTGAGGAAAGAGAGAAGAAAGAAGTGGTGGTGGTGTAGCCCTGCTGGTAAGAAAAGGCTGGAGTTTTAAGGAGATGGCTATTAAGGGCTGTGAAGGTTTCAGTGACTTCATAACAGGCACCTTAGCAATTTGAGGACTAAAACTTATAATAGTAGTCATATATAACCACCCACCACATGACAGAAGACCCAGACAGGAATATGATAGAAACACATGGCCATCATTAATATAATAGAGAAAGCAGCTTCTGCCGCTAGCAGGAACGGATCTGGACTACTAATGATTGGAGACTTCAACCATGGGAAGATAGACTGGGAGAACAGAGACCCACATGGAGGACTAGACACATTGAGAGCTAAGCTGATGAACATAACGACATGAAACTTTCTAAGCCAACACATCAAGGGTGGTCCCTTGATGTGGAGGTCTCACAACAATGAGAGGAGAAGATGAACCAAACGAAATTGATCTGATATTTACACTAAATGAGTGGGGTGTAAGGGACGTTAAGTTGGAAGCACCCTTGGGAATGATTGATCACAGTGTATTGATCTTAGAGTACCTGGTAGAGCTAGAATTTATCCCCCCCCCCCCCCGCCCAGAAAAAAAGAACAAGGAAACCAAGAGCTGGCGTACAGAAAGGGGAAATTATTGAGATGAGAAGTTCCCTATGGAATATACAATGAAACGCAGAACTCAGAGATTAGTCCAAACAAGACAATGATGGACTATATCACCCAGAAGTGTCAGGAGGCAGTAAACAGGTTTATCCCAACCTAAAAGGAAAAATCCGAAAAGCAAAAGAAGAATCAGTGGTTTAATAGGGCAAGTATGGAAGCAAAGGAATTGAGCAAAAGGCCTGCAGGAACTTCAGAAATAATAGAACACCAGAAAGCAGAGAGAGATTCCAGAAAACCAGGAATGAGTAAGTTAGTGTGAGAAGAGAAGTAGAGAAAAAGTATGACAATATTATAGCAAATAAAGCCAAGACCGAACTAAAGCTACTCCACAGTCACATCAGGAGGAAAACAACAGTGAAAAACAGGTGATGGAACTTAGAACAGAAGAGGACAGGTCTATAGAGAACGACGAAGAGGTGTGTGAAGAACTCAACAAGAGGTTCCAGGAGGTCTTCGCGAACGAGGTTAGGTTACTGCACTAGGAGACGTGGCAGTAAACTAGGCGGCCTTGGACTGGTTCGAAATTACAAGAGAGGAAGTCAAGAGACACGTGAGGGATCTGGACGTGAGTAAGGCGGTCCAGACGGAGTCACACCATGGGTACTGAAAGAGTGTGCAGAAGCACTTTACTTGCTACTCTCCATAGTGTATAACAGGTCACTGGAAATGGGAGACCTACCAGAAATATGGAGTACGGCTAATGTAATCCCAATATTAAAAAAAAGGGTGACAGGCAAGAAGCACTGAACTACAGGCCAGTGTCCAAAACTTGTATACCATGCAAGGTGATGGAGAAGATCATGATAAAAATAACTAATAACATATCTGGAGAGAAGGAACTTCGTGACAAACCACCAACATGGGTAGGATAAATATTGCCTCACTGGCTTAATAGATCAGGTGACAAAGATTAAGCAAGAAAGAGAAGGATGGTGGGACTGCATTTTCTTGGATTGCCGAAAGTCTGACACAGTACCCCATAGGGGGCTGGTACATAAGCTAGAGAAACTGGTAGGAATAACTGGAAAAGTGTTCCAGCGGATAAGGGAGTACTTAAACAATAGGAAGCAGAGAGTTACAGTGAGAGGCGGAGATCTCAGATTGGCGTGAAGTCGCCAGTGGGGTCCCACAGGGCTCTGTAAACTGACCTATTCTGTTTCCGATATACGTAAATGATTTCCCAGAGGGTATAGATTAATTCCTCTTAATGTTTGATGACGATGCCAAAATTATGAAAAGGATTAAGACAGATGAGGACTGCTTGAAGCTTCAAAAAGACCTGGGCAAACTGAAGGAATGGTCGAACAAATGATGTTAGAGTTTAACCCAAGCAAATGTAATGTATTGAAGATATGTGTAGGGAGCAGGAAGGCCAGATACCAGGTATCATTTGCGAGATGAAATTTTTCAAGAGTCAGAGAGAGAGAGACTTGGGGGTTTATATAATGCCAGACCTGAAGCCCATAACAAGAGAATAACATCATCGGCACATGCCATCTTGGCTAATTTAAAAACGGCCTTTACAAGGCCTTTACAAGGTCGGTAGCTACGTGTGGTCTGGTGTGGTTCTCTTCTCTCTGCCACTGTTCCCTCCTGGCGTGCACGTGGGAGGTGCACAGAGACGCTGTGCGGGGCCACCGTCCACCAATCAGGGCCAAGATCTGCCTGAAATATAAAATGGTCACTTTGAATGTGGTTCCCTCCACACTCCCCCCGTCCTTATAAAGCAATGGAGTGCATTAGAGGGATTAAGGTCAATTCAAACATAACGTGTACCTTTGGTAAAGACCCGCCACCAGCTGCACATTGAGGGGGTGAAATGGCATATAAAACAACTCAAGAAAACATTTCTGGTTTAACTAAAGATAAAATAATGTAAATATATGCCTCTTTATTTGTGAAATTGTTATTCTTCTACACTAATATATCAATGGTTTATCTATTTCTTGTAATATAATAGGGTAATGATTTTAATATTAGTACAGTATAAAATTACAATTGATACCCGTATGCCCTGCAATTCTTTCTTTGCACTTTAATAATTACACACATGGACATTTGTTGAAATAATATTATCTTTGTACATTGTTAATTTAACACTTTGGTCCGGTAATGTGCAGCATTGCGTGATTTCCGGCGGCAAATTGGCGACAGTTTCGGGAGGGGCGCGCCGCGGTTTTGGACATTATATGCATACACACTAGTAGGGAATTTTATTGCAAATACAATGATACCAAAATGAAAGACCTAGGACCAGAATTGAGGTAACAAAGTTGAAAAGAGTATACCCATTTTACTGCTCTTTATTAAAGCTCTCTGCGGTAACGCACCGTCACTTTCTCTGTTTTCTGTGGGTGGTATGTGCCTGACTTTTGAACTTTGTATTTGCATATACTCCTGTAGGGAATTCTATTGCAAACACAATGACACAAAAATTAAAGATCTAGGACGAAATTGAGATGTCCAAGTGAAGAGAGTGTATACATTTTATTGCTCTTTCTCGCTCCCGGGTAACACGCTCTCACTTTCTCCCCGGGTTTTTGGACTTTATATGCATTTAGTCCTGTAGAGAATTCTATTGTGAACACATTGATATCAAACTGAAAAACCTAGGACGAGAATTGAGATGACAAAGTTGAAGAAAGTATACACATTTCGGTATGACCGCCCTTTCAATTGAAATGAGAGGCGCCTTGGGGTGGTGCAGCCCTCTCTTTCTGGTAACTTTCATCTTGTCGGTGGGTGGAGCGCGCCGCTGTTTTTGCCATTATATGTATATATTGCTGTTGGGAATTCTATTCTGAACACATTGATACCAAAATGAAAGACCTCGAACGAGAATTGAGGTGACCGAAGTGAAAGGAGTGTACACATTTTATCGGTCTTGTGCGCTCCCGGGTAACACGCTCTCACTTTCTCTGTTTGTTACGGATAGTACGCTGGGCATTTGGACTTAATATGCCTTTAGTCATGTAGAGAATTCTATTGCAAACACAATGATACCAAATTGAAAAACCAAGGACGAGAATTGGGGTAACAAAGTTGAAAAGATTATACACTTTTCAGAATTACCGCGCGCTCCCGCAGAATGCATAAACCCACCCTGGGTAGTGAGGCGCATGTGCGCCCAGAACATCAAAGTGGTTAATTAAATCTCTCTCTTCACATTATTTATATTTTGTTCATTTTGAACTGAATATTCCTTTGAGCACTACATACACTTTTATTTTTAACATGTATTACATGCACTACATTTCATTACACTACAATTTTTTTCTTCTGATTGTTTATACTAAATTGAACAACCTCTGGCAGTTTTGTGCGGTGATTGTTGCTGAAAGCGCAATGTCCATCTTTATCCAATCCACACCTTGTGCTCCCACTTCTTCAATGTAAGCTGGAGGAGAAAGTGCAAGTCCCTCTTCACTAAAGGTTCCCGGCGCACCAGACTGCAATAGTAGCCGCTCTCCAGGGGCCTCTTCTCGGGGATCAAAGAAAGCCATAACTCCACCCAGAAGATGGTCATCTTGAGGCTGAAGTAGGATTCAGTAAGGAGCGATGTCATTACAGCAATGAGAACATGCATTAAACTGTTCCCGGTTCGTTTCCGTACACTGTGGACATACATAATCTGGCTTAGAGCGTACATCCGTAAAAGTGGCTCCAACACAGACATTACATTGTGTCTTACAAGGTCTAAAACAGTCCCACAGTAAAAGAATGAGCAAACGATGTTTGCATGTTGGTCACTTTACGTTAGGTAGACACGCTTTACATTTCAAAACGATATTTATTTGGACGACAGAACGCTGATTTCTGAGTTACGTTACATTGTGAGTGTTACAAGGGGGCTAAAACAGGCTCGCAGTAATATTTATATGTAGAATAAGGTTGAAGACTGGCTTACGACGCTCCTTACTCTTAAAAAGAAGTTATTTTAGGAAAGAATGATGATTGCACGTTGGTCATGTTACGTTACGAGGTGTAAACACACAGTAGCATGTTGATCAGGTTACGTTACAAAAGGTGAAACACATAGTAACAGTGATTTTTGATTTGTTATGATAATAAGAATGAAGACCCCCTTGCGACACTCGTTACTCTTAAAATGTTATTTGAGCGAAGAAAGATGTTACCATGTTGGTCACTTTACGTTTCAAGGTTACAAGGGTACGAGTGCGGGGTGTCGAAAATTGTCGTTAGTCTTCCATACTCTGGTGCGGACGTGTGGAATGGATTGGTTGGCCTCTGTGCTTATTCCGATGGAGACGTGTCAGTCTTCCTTCGGTTAATGTAACGTTTTTTAAGTCTCCAAACCTAATGGTGCGTTTGTGAACTGGGTCCCTACTCTAGTATTATTATTTCTGATCATATGTAAAGGCTTTTGCACAGAACAATCGGTCTATCCAATCCTACGTAGGTAACGGGTGTCAACTGAAAGTATTTTAAACTAAAAACAAAGTTCCTCTGTTAACAACACAGACACACACCGACTATTCCATTAAGAATTACTAAGGTGAAGAATAGTCAGCTGCCGGATCGAGCGCTAATGTGGAGATGAAAGAGTGGTGGTGCTGTGTGACAACTCATCGATAAGCAGCGACAAGACGATTTGTCATTCATCGTTAGATTGTTCCTCTGATAAGCTGAATTGGATGTGTAGAATCTTTAAAACTAAGGCTACTTGGAAAAATACTTTTCCAACTTTGGTATGTTTTTATATTGANATATATATATATATATATATATATATATGCGAACAAGCCTGAATGGTCCCCAGGACTATATGCGAATGAAAACTCACGCCCCAGAAGTGACTCGAACCCATACTCCCAGGAGCACATACCAGTTGCGTTGCTCCTGGGAGTATGGGTTCGAGTCACTTCGGTGTGAGTTTTCATTCGCATATAGTCCTGGGGACCATTCAGGCTTGTTCGCATTTGTGTTCCTCACGTGTGCCCAAAAGAATGAGGTGATTTGGTAAATGCTATGCCCAAGATAACCATCCGAGTGCCGGCGGTGAGGTGGTTCAAATAGTTTCGGCTATCACCTCATTTTGTCCGGTCGTGATGGTCAAGTGGTTTAAGGCGTCTTGTACATACCAGTTGCGTTGCTCCTGGGAGTATGGGTTCGAGTCACTTCTGGGGTGTGAGTTTTTATTCATATATATATATATATATATATATATATATGAAAGTGTTAAACCTCTTCCTGCAAGATGACCAGTGGGACCAAGCAACGCTCCCAGTTAGACTCGGGGGTATAGGTATTCGCAAGGCGACACAGTTAGCATTGTCGGCATTCTTATCCTCGACCGGTGCTACAAGTGAATTAGTGAAGGAAATACTACCAGAATACCTAAGGAACTCCATTGGGATTCGTGATCCCAAATTTGTGGAAGGAGCTGGTCAGTGGGACACACTCGCCAATTCACACACCCGACCAACTTGTCCAAACGACGGTAAACAGGCCAAATGGGATAGCCCTATAGTGGAGAACATCGCCAAAGCATTGCTGGACGTAGCTCCTCAGAAGGACAGAGCGCGTCTCCTAGCTGTGCAAGCCCCCCATGCTGGGGACTTGCTGTTGGCAGTCCCTAACTCCGCCTTGGGCCCCCGCCTGGACCATCGGGCCCTAAGTATTGGTGTTGCTCTGCGCCTTGCCGCCCCTATCTCCACCGAGCACCGGTGTATTTGCGGCCAGGCACGGGCAGACCAATACGGCAGCCATGGTCTCATCTGTCGTAAGACACAGGGAAAAATTGCCAGACACGAGGCAGTCAATGACATCATCAAGAGAAGTTTGGCTACAGCTGGGTGTCCAGCACAAAGGGAACCCCAGTTGTGCAGACCTGACAACAGCCAAAAACGCCCAGATGGAGTCACCCTGCAGCCATGGAGGGAAGGTAAACAGGTCGTATGGGATTACACCTGTGCATCTACATTTGCTGATACCTATTTACGTTACAGCTCAGCGGAGGGAGGTGGGGCAGCCACCTTCAGGGAGACCCAGAAAATCCACAAGTACAGAGACCTAGAACGTTGTTACAGGTTCGTGCCGATAGGCTCAGAGACTCTGGGTGCCTGGGGTAAATGTGCACTCAAGTTTTTAAAGGAGGTTGGTGAGGAACTCATTGGAAAAACTAGAGACCCACGAGCAGCCAGTTTCCTGTTCCAGCGCCTCAGTGTCGCAGTGCAGAGGGGAAATGCGTGCTGTATCCTGGGTACGCATCCAACCTCCGAGGAGCTGGACGAGGTCTTCGAACGCTGATTGTTTAATTGTTATATATTTGTGTGTGTGTGTGTGTTCTTTGTAAACTGTAGCATTGCAATAAAACAAAACAAAACATACAAAAAAATAATAGGGGTGGTAGGAGAAGAAAAGAATAAAGTATTCAGTGAGAATCCACAAGATCTTCTCTGAATGCTCTTTGTTTTCTTCTTCGAGGATGTGGGTCCCTGCAATTGCACCAGAGGTGGTACCCCTATTATATATATATATATATATATATATATATATATATATATATATATATATATATATATATATATATATATATTATATATTTTGGTAGCAGTCTTTCCTGTAGACATATATTATTAAATATGACCGAAAAAGTAAGATTAATAATTCTAACACGAATTTTCTCAATGTTTCTTATATTCTTTTTCACTGTTGATGGTAACTGAAAAATCAATTCTCCAAAATTCATTTTTATTTCTAGTCTGACGCGACACTTGAACGCGTTTCGTAAAACTTATTACATTTTCGAAGACTTTAGTTTACACACACACAACTATAACTGAACAGAGTTTTAAAACAGCTTCGATTTTATACCGGCATTTGGGTGAGGTGATATGTTACAACAGTTTTGGATGAGGTGAAAACATAGAACACGAAACAATGGGTATAATATTTTGTAAGTTAAAGGGAAGAATGGAAGTAACTGCAAAGGGCCTATTGGCCCATATTTCTTGATGCTTCTATATTGGTGTGGAGTCTTGAAGTGGGAAGAGTATACTTGTGCATTAATTGGCTGTTGATTGCTGGTGTCAACGTCTTAATGTATAGTGCCTCGCAGATATCTAGCCGCCTGCTATCGCTGTATCTGTCGATGATTTCCGTGTTTTTTGTTAAGACTTCTCTGGTGATGGTCTGGTTGTGGGAAGAGATTATATGATCCTTAATGGAGCCCTGATGCTTATGCATCGTTAATCGCCTGGAAAGAGATGTTGTTGTCTTGCCTATATACTGAATTCTTTGAGGCTTACAGTCCCCAAGTGGGCATTTGAAGGCATAGACGACGTTGGTCTCTTTTAAAGCATTCTGCTTTGTGTCTGGAGAGTTTCTCATGAGTAGGTTGGCAGTTTTCTTGGTTTTATAGTAGATCGTCAATTGTATCATCTGATTTTTGTCTGTAGGGATAACGTTTCCATTAACAATATCTTTCAAGACCCTTTCCTCCGTTTTATGAGCTGTGGAAAAGAAGTTCCTGTAAAATAGTCTAATAGGGGATACAGGTGTTGTGGTGGTTGTCTCTTCAGAGGTTGCATGGCGTTTCACCTTCCTTCTTATGATGTCTTCAACGAAACCATTGGAGAAGCCGTTGTTGAAGACATCATAAGAAGGAAGGTGAAACGCCATGCAACCTCTGAAGAGACAACCAACACAACACCTGTTCTCCGCATTAGACTATTAGAGTGCTGAGGTAGCCATGGCTACCTCAGCACTCATCTCAATGGAGCCGTTTGATGCTACCGGGTTGTAGCATCTAATCTCGTTGGACCTGTGGCCGAGCGTGCTGGAAATAAACTTCTAGTACCGTGGAATTAAGGAGGACGCAGACAAGAAAGCAGTACTCTTAGTTTCACTAGGAACAGACGTATATAGTGTCCTGAGTGTGTGCGCCAGAGCTACCCACATGAAGACCTATGAAGACCTGATTACCCAGTTTAAACATCATTATATAGAGAAACCTTCGTATGACAGGAGCTTAATGGATTTCCAGAATAGGACGAAAAAGCAGCAGAAATCCTTACAGGATTTACACGCAGAATTGAAGGCATTGTCTAATCACTGCAATTTTGGAGCACAGTTTGTTGGCCGGGTGTGGGACCAGTTGTTCATGGCCATAGAAAATGAGATATTTTCCCTAACTTGTGGCAGGAAACTTGTATTTACAATCGATGACCTCATGGACAGTGCTAGAGAAGATTTTGAACCTGGAAAGGGCTTTCGGAGGTAAGAAATCTACTACCCAAGAAATTATGGTTGTACAGGACCAGACAAAAGGTAAACACTGTAGGGTACAATCGCAGTAGTGTCAACTGCAAGTTTAAGAACTACATATGCAACTTTTGTGATAAGGAAGGGCACTTGAGGATAGTGTGCAGAGAATACTTGAACAGAAAAAGCAAGGCCTTGGAGAGGATACGACATGGGAATGCAGGAAGAAGAGCTAACGGTAGGGTGGTCAAGGGAGTAGAGGAAGGTATACCGTTTGAAGAAGCAGCAGCTGAGGAAAACAGACTATATTCGGTGAAAGAAAATGTATGTTTGGTGAAGTCACATGTGGGTGAAGTTTGTAATTTTGGGAAGTTAGTTCATATGGAACTGGACACTGGTGCTGCAGTGTCAACACTGTCTAGAGATTGGGCAGATACCTTGCAAATGAATGTAAAACCTGGTGGAAAATCATTAAGTGCATACGATAATGTACCGATTAAGGTCTATGACAAGGTGTCAGCAAAAGTAGACTATAATAGGTAAGAAATTTTCCAGGATTTTTATGTAGTGGATCCACATAATCTTAGCCTATGTGGTAAGGATCTCATGAATAACGTGGGAATTTTTTTGGCGGGCCTGGATAAATTGTTAACTGTTAAAATAAAAGTGCTGAAGAGATGTTGGAAAAATATTCAGTGGAGGCTGGTAAGCCAATTAATAGCATGATGGCAAAAATTAACCTGAAAAGTGGGGCTTCACCTAAATTCTTCAATGCAAGAACAGTTCCACTCCATTACAAGTAACTGGTCGAATCAGCCTTGGAAAGGCATGAAGCAGAAGGCATCTTAGAGCCAATTACACGTAGTGAGTGGGCAGCTCCAATTGTACCAATGTTAAAGGCAGACTGGAAATCCATGAGAATCTATGCAGATTTTAAAGAATTAAATATTCGCATACATTGCAAAAAATATCCATTGCCCAAGATAGACGAGTTGGTGTCAGTAGTATGCAAGAGGGATTTTTTTTTCGAAGATTGACCTGAAAGAGGTCTACGTGCAAATTCCTGTAGAAAAGGAGAGCCAGAAGTTGTTAGTGATTAATACTCATAGGGGGTTACTTAAGTATAAAAGACTTCCTTTTGAACTCTCCTCCACCCCAGCAATTTTTCAGATATTCATGTCCCAGTTGTTAGTAAACATTGAGGGTGTGGCTAGTTTTCTGATGACATTATTGTGTGCGGGGAGAATGAGGATGAGCGTGATACTATTTTTTTGTCCCCTAACTTCCCTTGCCACTTCGGGGGATATAGGGTTTTTATGTTGCTTCAGGACACCAATCCCCCCAGCCACTGAGCATGGTGAGAAGGCACCTCCCTCAGCATACCTATTTCCCAATCAACACAAACTAAAATATATGTAAGTGGTAGATAGCAATCTCAACCCACAAGTGTTAAGATGATAATAATAACATGTAAAATGGAAAATTATTTTGTTTCGTTTTTCTTATATAAGACACAGCACACAAAGGGAAAGGTGCACAGAATATCACTAAATAAGAACTAAAGCTGAGGGTCAAACAACAATCTGCCTAAACGGCAGGATTGGTGACTTGACAGTAGCATAAATGGAAAACAATTCAAAGCAGAAGCTCCTATCAAGGCCCCGGAGCGAGAGGATAGTCATGTATGAGCATGGGGGTCCCTCCGGCCGCCGCCATACCCACTCGTGGGCTCCGGCCAGGTCATCCACCCTCCTGTGAGGAACCATTCGGAGAAGTGGGTACTCCTGATGACGACTCTGCTTGGATAGTTAGCTGCCAGCTATCCTGGCTGAGGTTCACCTAAATAAGACTATATTAACCCTTATGCACCCATTGCACGGTGATCCTGGGACTAAGATCGCCTGCCACTTGATGTGGACTTGGACCATATTTTGTAGATGGAATATGTCCAGGTTAGGACTTTCACAGAGCAAATCTCAAGGTCGCTCTTGGTGAGTCCCATATGCTGTAGACCACGCGCACTCTCCTTGCACCATCCTCCCATTCAATTAAGGGTTATTGAAGAGGCGGATGCTGTGTGCTTCCCGGTATATTCCCTGACCTTTTGAAGGATCTCTAGAAAAAGTTTTGAATCTCCTGGAAGAGTACAATGTGAATATTATTACAGGTAAAACAGCATTGAAGACCAATGCCAATGAATAACTGGATTACCATATTTCAGGTAAGGGCTTTACTCCTTCTTTAAAATGTAGCTGCTATAGTAGACGCCCCAGCCCTAACATCAGTGGGGGATGTACAGTCTTTTGTAAGAATAGTAGCATGTAAGAATTATTTAAAAAAGTGGCTAGATTTATTAAGTGGACACCAAGGGAGGAGAAGGCCATCAGGAATATTAAGCAGGAGTTGATAAATTTTCCATATGCTCACTAATTTTACTGGTAAACTCCCTTTAAAACTGGAGGTAGATACTTCCCCAGTATGGGTTGGCTGTGTTATTACATTAGTAGATGATCAGAATAAAGTAGTATATTTTGCTAACAAGACAGAACAGAATTATTCTTAGACAATGAAGCCTTAGCTTGGGTATACACGGTAAAAGGAACTGAGGTACTTTATGCTGGGTAGGAAATTTCTTGCTAGAACATACCATAAACCCCTGCTAGGATTGTTTGGCAGGGGTAAACAAATTCTAGTTAATGCCAGTGCTAGAATTCAAAGATGGGAATTGTTACTCTCACAGTTTGAGAATAATTTGGAGTTTAAGCCAAGCAAGGATAATGTAATAGCTGATGCTTTAAGTAGATGGCCTGTTACAGAGGAGCTGAATTCCAGCATTCCAGTGGAATATGTTAACCTGATGGAATCTATATATTTTGAGAATAATTCATTAAAGACTACTAGGAAGGCAACTCGTAGAAATCCCAAATTAAATCTCCTGATGAAGTATGTCAAATATGGTTGGAATGATAATTTATTATTGTCACAGTATGCTGCAGTAAAGGTTTACCTTAATATTCACCAGGATGTACTCTTTTATAGGAATAATGGTGGTGGTTCCTGATGAACTGAGATGTAAGATTTTGGAACAGCTTCATTTAGGCCATAATGGCATAAATACTAAAGAAAAGGAGCTAAAAGTTGGTTTGGTGTCCGAAAATTGCCCAGGATATTACTAAAGTAACCAAGAATTGTCACATTTGCTTTAAGAATTATCAGAAACCCCAGGCCCCAGTACTTTCCTGGCCATGCACTGGAAAACCCTGGTCTAGACTTCATATAGCTTATGCTGGACCTATGGATAACTATTACGACCACTTACCACTGACCCCAAGTCAGTGGTAAGCTTTCAAGAACTGGCCATGTTAGGTATTAGTGCAAAGAGTAAGGGCGGGGGGGGGGGGAATAAACAATACTCACTCACACCTTCAACAATATATTAACATATATATATATATATATATATATATATATATATATATATATATATATATATATATATATATATATATATATATTATTAAATATGACCGAAAAGTATGATTAATAATTCTAACAAGAATTTTCTCGATTTTCCTTATGTTTCTTTTTACTGGTGACGGTAAATGAAAAATCAATTCTCCAAAATTCATTTTTATTTCTAGTCTGATGCGACACTTGAGCCAATTAACGCACAACTATATTCTACCCACTTCAAGACTCCACTCCAATATAGAAACATCAAGAAATATGGGCCAATAGGCCTTCTGCAGTTCTATTTGTACCCAACTTCTATACCCCGTTCTGTGTTTTGTTGAAAGTTTGTTTTTCACCCCACTATTGTATTACATCACCTCACCCAAATGCAGGTATAAGAGCCAATGTTGTTTCAGGCATAAGTTGTGTGTTGATAAACTAAAGTCTTTGAAAATGTAATAAGTTTTACGAAATGCGCTCAAGTGTTGCGTCAGACTAGAAATAAAAATTAATTTTGGAGAATTGATTTTTCATTTACCGTCACCAGTAAAAAGAAACATAAGGAAAATCGAGAACATTCGTGTTAGAATTATTAATCTTACTTTTTCGGTCATATTTAATAATATATGTCTACAGGAAAGACCGCTACCATATATATATATATATATATATATATATATATATATATTATATATATATATATATATATATATATATATATATATATATATATATATATATGTCGTACCTAGTAGCCAGAACGCACTTCTCAGCCTACTATGCAAGGCCCGATTTGCCTAATAAGCCAAGTTTTCTTGAATTAATATTTTTTCGACTACCTAACCTACCTAACCTAACCTAACCTAACTTTTTCTGCTACCTAACCTAACCTAACCTATAAAGATAGGTTAGGTTAGGTTAGGTAGGGTTGGTTAGGTTCGGTCATATATCTACGTTAATTTAAACTCCAATAAAAAAAATTGACCTCATACATGATGAAATGGGAAGCTTTATCATTTCATAAGAAAAAAAATTGAGAAAATATATTAATTCATGAAAACTTGGCTTATTAGGCAAATCGGGCCTTGCATAGTAGGCTGAGAAGTGCGTTCTGGCTACTAGGTACGACATATATATATATATATATATATATATATATATATATATATATATATATATATATATATATATAATATATATATACTGAAAACTCACACCCCAGAAGTGACTCGAACCCATACTCCCAGGAGCAACGCAACTGGTATGTACAGGGATGCCTTAAACCACTTGACCATCACGACCGGACATAAGGAAGTGATAGCCTGAGCTATATGAACCACTTCCCCGCCGGCACCTGGATGGTTATCTTGGGCATAGCATTTTATCAAATCACCTCATTTTTTGGGGCAACACGTGAGGAACACAAATGCAAACAAGCCTGAATGGTCCCCAGGACTAGATACAACTGAAAACTCACACCCCAGAAGTGACTCGAACCCATACTCCCAGGAGCAACGCAACTGGTATGTACAGGGATGCCTTAAACCACTTGACCATCACGACCGGACATAAGGAAGTGATAGCCTGAGCTATATGAACCACTTCCCCGCCGGCACCTGGATGGTTATCTTGGGCATAGCATTTATCAAATCACCTCATTTTTTGGGGCAACACGTGAGGAACACAAATGCAAACAAGCCTGAATGGTCCCCAGGACTAGATACAACTGAAAACTCACACCCCAGAAGTGACTCGAACCCATACTCCCAGGAGCAACGCAACTGGTATGTACAGGGTGCCGGCGGGGAAGTGGTTCATATAGCTCAGGCTATCACTTCCTTATGTCCGGTCGTGATGGTCAAGTGGTTTAAGGCATCCCTGTACATACCAGTTGCGTTGCTCCTGGGAGTATGGGTTCGAGTCACTTCTGGGGTGTGAGTTTTCAGTTGTATCTAGTCCTGGGGACCATTCAGGCTTGTTTGCATATATATATATATATATATATATATATATATATATATATATATATATATATATATATATATAAAGTATTACTACACGTATTTACAAAGTGTGTCTTTCACTCTGGACACAATACATCGGCAGTGTTCATCAATCTCGGTGAATCAACTTTCCAGGTACACGTCGAACACACCTAATGGTAAACACCAGTGAGTTCACCTTCCACAACATGGGCCAGTCCACACACACCATATCTTCACGGTGTGCCAATACCCCTCTTCCACTCTCCAGATACACACTGGCACACAGAGGATTTCAGCAACATGCTGACATGGGTCTCAAAGAATCACATACATACACCCTGGCAGAAGTCTCTAGCAGCTCGCAAGCAGCACTTCTCAATAGAAGCACCACTGTCGTCGAGTAACTCTTGTGGCCAATCCCGGGTATGTCAGCCCAACCAACACTGCATAAATCAGCATCTAACACACTGCTCTAACCGACAGCAGCCACTTTGCCCTCTCACAAGACCAAGTCGAGAGTTCTTGGACTGCCCCAGGTTAACTACCCTCCTCAACACAATCGCCTCTGTGAACATAAAACGTCATTAGCTAAACAGACAGTATACTTGGTGACCCTTGGATAACACCAGTCCACCGGGAAAATTACATTGTAAATTATAGGCACAACCTAGATATCGTTGATCTTGATACACCACCCACCAGAGTTCATCATCGACCTCCTCTTCTAACTGGGCATGAAACCGGAGTCTTTCACCGATATCACGCCACCACCAACAGATGGCGTTGTCTGCATAGTGCCTTATACCAGGAAGTTGGAGTGCAGACCTATAGATGGCGCTGAAATCGCCACGTCATACCCCAGCGACGGTGTGGAAACCATAACAAAAACAAATATTACCTGGTTATTGTGGATTCATACACAAAATTTCTGGATGTTCATGTGTGTAATTCCACGATATCATCTGTAACGTTTACGTGTGAACTGTTCGGGAAAACATTTTTTATTTTTGGATTGCCAGTCATGGTGGTGTCAGATAATGTTCTTTTTTTGTTTCTCGGGAAATGTAGGATTTCTTTACAAAAAATGGTATTAAACATGTAACACCTGCCTCCTATAATTCTTCTTCAAATGGTCTGGCTGAGAGAGCAGTGAGATCCTTGAGAGAAGACTTACAGCGGTTTACAGAAGGTACTATTAATACAAAGCTTTGTAGATCTTTGTATAACTAAAGAAAACCTGTTCATTCTACCACTGGTAAATCTTCTTCTGAATTATTTTTTAATAAGCATTTAAAGTTAACATGGAAGCAGTAAGGACAGATCCAGATAAAGAGAAATCCGTAACTAGCTTTGCCAATCAGTTGGCCCAGGGAGAGGAATTGTCGTTTAAAGAGGGGGATGCAGTATATGCAAGGAATTTTAGAACTGGTAAGCCTTGGATAGAAGGGGAAATTATTGAAGCCTTTGGTCGCAGGAATTTCACGTGCAAGTGCATAATTTTGAGAATATTAGTTGGAAAAGACATACAGATCAACTCATGCCAAGGTTTACGGGGAATTTTGAAGATCCTTCTCGTGGGGCTGCGGCAACTAGTGATACCTTACCTAATAATGAAGGGGTAGCACCTGCAGGAGACAGGGAGCAGAGCAAGGATCAAGACATTGTAATGTGGGTACAGCTAAGCCTGTGAACTCTGCAGTTAATAATTCAGAAGAAGGTTCCCCAGAAGTAACCAGCCAGGAGCCCCAGTTGAGAAAATCAGGAAGAGTCATTCGACTGTCTGATAGACTTAACCTTTAGGGGTAGAGTTTAATTAAAAGGGGAGGAATGTTAGGATTCTCTTAAGATTAGGTTGTCACATTAAGATCCGATACTCATTTGTAGTCGTGGCATCTATACCCGATGATGTCATTGTTCGTTGTTGTTGTAATAAATACCATGTGGAGCACAGTTGTTTTCTAGTCCTGTCCAAACTTAACGTCAGAGATATATTTATTTCTGGTATACTGATTATAGGTTCTATTACATATGTGAAGGAAGAGTTTCAAATCAAAATTTGCATTTAGGAACAAGGTTTTGTGAATGTAAATGGCACAAGAAAATGTGTGAACCCAATACCCATCCTGTGGGCAGTAGTGGACCTCATATCCATCCAACAGGTGGTAGTGGACCCCATATCTATCCTTTCGGGTTGTAGTGGACCCCATAAACATTGTGTGACTTGTTGTGGATCCAATATCAATCCTGTTTGCAGTAGTGTACATTAGTGCAGCATTAGTATTAGTGTTAGTGCAGTATTAGTGCAGCATTAGTATTAGTGTACTTGCCATGAGATTTTCTTGTTTTTCTCGGAATATTGCTGCCATCAGGCTGCTCAGAGGCAATCAAAGATGGAAGTCACCTATTTATTTACGAGCACATGATTTAGCTAAATTTGGAGCACACTGTACTCAGTCCCACAAGGTCCCCATGCCCTCCTCTGTGCTCTGTATTCAATAAAGTCGATTTACAGACCATTCCCAGGATGCACGATCTGTATAATAAATTGTTTGCTTTGTTAATATTAATTAATTGTTTTTCCCATATATTACCCAATACCCATCGGCTCTTTGAAGGTCGGTGCAGAATACATGTGTAGGTCCAGAGTACATGTGGTGGTACAGAGTATATAGTTAGGCTAAATCTGTGCAAACACTCCATGCAAATAAAAGAGCCCAGTCTTTGGAACTCACTCCCTGATGAATAAAAAAAATGTTCCAACCTATGCCTTGTTCAAAAGTAAAAGCAAAAAGTACCTAATTACATCTTCATAGTTTCCTTCCTTGTGCTTCAAACTCTCACTGTTCTTGTACAACCCACTTCCCCAATATTAGTACGTAAGACTAATTAAGTACTTCATCTTTACCAGTGTAATCACCTCTGTTAATTTATATTGTTGATATATATATAACCTTGCTACAATGTACTGTTTTACCTTACCTGATATGTTAGATTAAGGACTTAACGCTATACGTGTTAGTGGCTTTGCAAAAATTTTAAAATATCACTCTAATGTAATGTCACCAACTCATTGTACCTTCTTATAAATAAAATATTATTATTAATATTATATGTGGTGATATAGGGCACAGATGGGAGAACAAGGTTATCTTCTTGAGGTTATCTTGAGATGATTTCGGGGCTTTAGTGTCCCCGCGGCCCGGTCCTCGACCAGGCCTCCACCCCCAGGAAGCAGCCTGTGACAGCTGACTAACACCCAGGTGCCTATTTTACTGCTAGGTAACAGGGGCATAGGGTGAAAGAAACTCTGCCCATTGTTTCTCGCCGGCGCCTGGGATCGAACCCGGGACCACAGGATCACAAGTCCAGTGTGCTGTCCGCTCGGCCGACCGGCTCCCCAGGTGCACTCATGATGTACAGTTCATTTTCTTCAATTTGAATAGAGCATATTTTGTTGTATATATTATAATTTGTCGCCACATGAAATATTTACAGATAATAATTCAGTATCTACACACAGTATCTACACACATTTCTACCACGTTCTACCTACAACTACCAAGTTTTCTCAAAACAACACTACAAGCTTTGAATTGGATGTAGCTGATTTATGATATTCGAATAGGATGGAAAATAGTACGTAAATTTCACACCAGAAGTAGGACTTGAAAAAAACAACTACCATTAAAATTTGAGCAAACAGACTATTCTGCTGCTAACGGCAATGTGACGGGTACTATGGGACGTACTATGGTACGTGAGGAAGGGTTGGTGTCTGGTGATAGCTAATAACTGTAAATCTATTAAAGAGAAACTATAAACATTATGTCATGGCAGTCACCTAGGGGTATGATATGATATGATATAATATCAAAGACAGGAGCTCACCTTGAGCAAATGAACTTGGAGAATGGGTACTAGAAGAAAACCCAGACATAATAGCACTCACAGAAACAAAGCTAACGACAACCATAACAAGTGCAGTGTTTTCACAGGACTACTGTGTTGTGAGGAAAGAGAGAAGAAAGAAGTGGTGGTGGTGTAGCCCTGCTGGTAAGAAAAGGCTGGAGTTTTAAGGAGATGGCTATTAAGGGCTGTGAAGGTTTCAGTGACTTCATAACAGGCACCTTAGCAATTTGAGGACTAAAACTTATAATAGTAGTCATATATAACCACCCACCACATGACAGAAGACCCAGACAGGAATATGATAGAAACAACATGGCCATCATTAATATAATAGAGAAAGCAGCTTCTGCCGCTAGCAGGAACGGATCTGGACTACTAATGATTGGAGACTTCAACCATGGGAAGATAGACTGGGAGAACAGAGACCCACATGGAGGACTAGACACATTGAGAG
>WNGS01163948.1:72648-84941 GCA_020271785.1 Procambarus virginalis
TTTACCACCTGGCACCTTTGAAAAATTGGTTCCTTGACCTTCTGTTGGGTACACGTGGGACCCAAATCTGCTGAGGAGTTTACTGCTCGACCAGATCCTTGTCTATTTGATTGAATTTTATTTTAAAAGTTACTTTATGCATCAACTCATATTCATCTGCTAATTTAGCCAACTTATAAATATCTCTGGGTAATTTCTCTGCCAAATACAAAGCCACATTAGAAGGTGTGCAAGATAAAAAATTCTTCTCACTAGGAGTTTTTAAGAGAGTCCAGATCCCTATTTTTTCTGCATCTAACCATTTATTAAACATTTATATTTCTCTTGTGCAAATTCTACCAAGGTTTAACTTGGGTCTCGTCTCAGTTGTCTAAACTTTGCCTATAAGCCTCAGGAACAAATTGATAAGCAGTAAGGATGCTGCCTTTACCTTCTCATAGTGAAAACTGTCACTCAAAAGGCATAACTTTCAAATATCTTCTGTGCCTTTCCCACCAACTGACCCTGCAGAAGAGATACCATTGCGTTTCAGGACATCCCATACTCCGTGCCAACTTTTCAAAATGAGTGAAGAACTGATCTGGGCCAGTCTCACAGAATAGAGGAAACTTGACATTTTTGTTTACCTTTAACTGCCCAGGTCCTAAATCACAACACCGGTATTTTCTGTTCTAATTCCAATTCTGCTAGCCTAATCTCTAACTCTATTTTTTTCTGAGCTTGCTCCACTTCTAACCTCTTCATCTTCTAGTTCTTGAGCTTGCTCTGCTTCTAGCCTCTTCTAAGATTGCTCTGCCTCTAGCCTCTTCTGAGTTTGCTCTGCCTCCAACTGCAACTTATTTAGTTCCAATTCTGCCTGCCACTGCATCTAAGTCTCCACCTTTCCTGTAGTTACAACATTTGCACCACTGGTGGACGGGACTGCTCTAATATTTCTTGTGGGAGAATTTGCTCACCTACCCAGTGCATCATTATCTCTCTTAGCAGTTCCGTCTTCACCATTCCCATGTGCAATAATAGTCCATAGTGCTTGCCAACAGCCACTTTTTTGCCGCTTTCGAACCCCAACACTAGGATTGTCGACATTTGTTGTGCTACCAAATCCATTTTTAGTGTGCTAAGATACAACAGACTCCAACACAAATTTATGCTTCTGTACCACCTTTCTCTTTTTAGGCTGAGGATTTGTTTTGAAAGCTGATAAGGACAGTGCTTAGTTCACTTGACTGCCCTGTCAACTGGTAATTTTTTTTGCACTCGAGAACCCACAATTTCATAAGGCACACTTTTCATAAAGATCAATAAAAAGGTATATAAATAAGTAATAAAGTACATATTCATATTATACCAATATTAAAATATTTTAAATTTCTACACAAGTTAAAGTGAATAAATAGGCTACTCTATTTATGTTAGGTTACACCTACAGGCTATCCACTTTTATTAGGCTTTTGATTAGGCTGCTCAATAAGTGAGGTCTCCCAGACAGGTCCCCAAAATTTGTGACAGGTGTGTGTCAAAAACTTTTGTCATACCTGTGTCTCAGAGACCTGCTAAGAATTTAGTTGTGGTGGACCCTTTAAATGTTGTCTAGGGTAGATGATTGTACTTGAGCCTAGGGCAAATCAAGGAGTAAGGAAAAACAGCCTAGTACATAGACTCAAATTTATATGCAAAGACACACAAACATATTCAATAAGGTGATATCCTGACAATACATGGTCATTGTATTATTGAAAAGTTCCTAGCGGGCTCTAGATACCCTAAAGCTCTCCGTCCCAAACCTGGAACCGTGCACACAGCCACCATAGCTATCCACTGATGACATATATATACAACTCTAGGAAACCTGTACTCTCTCTTAAAGAACACCTCCAAAGTCTTCATAACTACTCTACAATATCTTGCATCCCGTTTAGATACGAAGGTTGGCTTATCTGACTGTACGGCTGGAGAAAACCCCTCAAATAGCAGGACCAGGTCGGCTGCGATACACCTCCCTCAAGTCAAATGGCATCCACCTCTCTTGCGTCATGCCCCTTATTCTCTATGCTTTACATTTGCAATCATCAAACCTTTATTTACCATATTCCCCATGCATGCTTATAGATTGAGTGCATTTTTCCCTCACATAGTTAGGCTATTCCAGTTCACATTATTCCTGACAATCTCCAGCTGGAAAGGTACTACTTTGCTGGGCGGAGTATATACTGGTAACTCGTAGCCTCCCTGAAATCATTGAAGATATTTTCCTATCAATATTCTCCTCTGTTCCACCACATTTATACTTGAACTAACCTCCACAGGAGGTAAGGTTCATAAATCTGGCTCTCCTGAAATGCATAATTTCTTTAGCGGTGTTTGTCTAGGTTTGAAATGTTCAGTTAATTCGGCTTTGGCAGTGTCATAATCTTTGTCACCACCTGTGTCTTTCGATTTATCAAAGATGTCACAAACTCGATCACCTACATGATGAAGCAGAAAGGCACGCTTTCTTTCACCACTTTCGATGTCTGAAACTATTAAAAAATTTCAAACCTTTTAATCCATTTGGTCCACCTCTGTGACAGGTTTGTTTGGTCACAGTCAGGATCAAATGCAAGAACGGATGTATAGTTAAGAATCACTGTAATTACTTTAATTTCGCAAGGCACACAAGCCTTTTAATGCAAAAGTCTACACAACAGTGCATAAACAGCAGCAAAAACCTCTTACCTAACCTTGTGTACATGGTGTTGCTCCAACTCATAGCTACACAGCAGTTGGCATAGCAGTTGCCACAGCAGTTGGCACAGAAGTTGTCAGCAATGTTGTTGATGAGATTTCAGCACTGTCAACACAGCATGAAGAATTGTGGTAGCACAGCGCATCGTTTTGTACACAAAACTTCGGTTTTGTACACAGCATCGGTAGATATCGCACAGTTTCCTCAGCCACAGCTTGTCAGACACAGCTGCAGTTAGCACAAGCTCCAGTCAGCACACGGCTACAGCCAGCACACAGCTTGTTAGCACAAAGTTTCAGTCAGCATACAGCTTCACTTTGTACATAGCATTGGTAGAACACAAATTGATTAGCACCAGCGTTGGTCAGCTGCAGCATTGATTTGATGCCCACGACAGCTCGGTATCTCCTCCGGGGCGAGACAGGCGAGACAGCATGCTTCTCCCTTTGTTTTTCAGTTTGTTCAACTCAGTTTTTGAGTTGGACCGTACCTGCGTTCACTGTTCATCCTCGTCACCAGTGTTTTTTTTATTATTTATTTTCTACCAGAGACGTGGCGCACATTTATATGTAACCAGCATATATACATTTTCTTTTGTCCTCCATGGGCAGGGTTAGAGATGTGTTAACATATAGTTCAGGGTTTATGAACAATCAACCACAGAAGGTGATTCGGTACTTTTAAAATGCTAAGTTAACTACATACGTAAATACATAGATACACAGATTTACGTAAGCCTACATAAGTGTTCAATGTGTCTTTTACATAGTGTCATTAGTGTGTATTTACAAAGGTGAAATGTAATTCTGATCAGCTTCCATATATACTTTATGCACATATATATATACACACACAAAACAATACGTACATATACATATACATACATAATACAACACACATGCATTCACATACATTTGTCTCTTTTACTCTCACGGTGAGATAGCTGATAGAGAAAACAGTGTGCAATTAAGGTAAGGTAATTATCAAAAAGAAGGCACCAAACCGGGAAGGTTTGTAGCACCATCAAAGTGCGAAATAATCAGAGGGCGCTAAATATCACTAAGAAGAGAATACGAGAACAAAAACGCATAAGGCGAACGATATCAAAAGTATCCGATCCACCTAGAATTCTATCGACGGACAAGTGACCGCGAGGGACGGTCGGAAAGCAAGACACACGCTCGTTCTGGAAGTCAGGACATTCAACAAGGATATGCACAATCGTAAGAGGGACAACGCAAAGCGGACAATAAGGAGCAGGGCGGCGCTCCATTAAGTGACCGTGGGTTAAGCGAGTATGGCCAACCCGCAGCCGTGCCAAGCAGTCTCCACTGCCGGTTACGGTGGTAGGAGGAAGGCCACGAGAACACACTACGTTTGAGAGTACGCAGCTTGTTACTAACCACCGAGGACCAACAACTCTGCCAACGGGCAAGGATGGAGGAGGAATAACAGGATAAAAGTCGGAATAAGGAAGACCTTTACGGGAGATGGGACAAGAACGGATAGCGTCCTTAGCGGCAGCATCCGCACGCTCATTGAAAGAAACCCAATATGGCTGGGAACCCAGCAAAACTCTACCGATTTAAATTTACTAGAAATAAGAAACAGCCATGCTGAATCTCGATGACCATTGGATGGACAGGATTAAAGGCCCTAGAGCCATAAGGGCACTACGAGAGTCAACTACAACCACAAGGAGGAATGAGAATGAGAAAGCAAGAGACGGAGAGCATAGAGAATAGCATAAAGTTCTGCCGTAAAGACGCTAGCCTCCGAAGGGAGGCGACACATATAAGTACGGTCAGGAAAAACAACAGAGTAGCCCACACCGTCCGCAGACTTAGACCCATCGGTGAAGATGGAAATAGAGTGGGAATGTGAAGAAAAGTGCTCAAGGAAGAGGCTTTTCAGAATTGTAGGAGGGTAAAGGCTTTAGTAATACAAGTCAAGGACGTACAAACTTGGGAAGGGGGACTCTCCACGGAGGCAAGGAAGGAACAATATATGAGAGAAAGAGAGAAAAAAACATTAAATATGAACAGAAGAGATCCTGCAAGCGAGATAACCGGACAGAAAGTGGGAGACGATGAAGAGGAACAGGAGCCACAGGAGGAGAAAAGTGAAAGCACGACAGAGGCGAGAGGAAGGATGTTGTAAGGAGCGCGCAAGATAGCGAAGACAGTAACGATCATGGCGGTCCTGAAGAGAGAGAAAGCCAGTGTCAACATACAAACTAGGGCGGGAGTCGAACGAAAGGCACCAGAGCTGAGACGCAACCCAGTATGGTGCATGCATCAAGACGGCGAGAGTAGAAGGAGAAGCAGAAGAGTAAGCAGGGCACCCATAATCGAGTTAGACAGGACGAGAGGGAGTGCAAATATAGGGCGTGCGTCTATCCACTCCCCAGACATGGGACAAAACTTAAGTAGGTTAAGGGCCTTAGGGCATTCAACTCGGAGGTAAGAAATATGGACTGACCAAACAAACGAATGTCAAAGACTAACCCAAGAGCTTTGCGGAATCCCTGTACACAATGGATTACCATAAAGCGACAAAGAGGGACGAAGAACACATGCTTCCGAGTAAATGTCATAGCACAAGTCTAGACGCGGAGAACTTGAAGCCATGCTCGGTGGCCCAAGACGACACAGCATCAATCGCAAGTTGAGTGTGCAATTAAGCACTTAATCATTGAAGGTGATTAAGGTGCTTTTATATGCTCAGGTTATATAGCTACATCACATACATACATACATTGTATAATTGATACATTATAAGATCAATCTTAGGTACAAGTCCAATATATCATCAAGTGTTCCAGTACTAATATAGTAATTACACAGTTACACAATATAATGTTCAAGAGGGTGTATGTTTTCTCTTTCACAAAGTTGACACATTGTGTACTCGACTTTTGGGTTAGAGAAAGCTGCCAGATACATCTATATCCCAGGTGTATTCTGGTCCCTGTAACATCACATTGCCGGGTTCTTGTTCTATTTGTGGTTTTGTGTGTTGCTGGGGGAGTCTTGGTTGTAAGTTTGATATAAAGCCATTGCAAGGTTACTGACTTTAATACTTACATTAATACATGACTAGCCGTGTCCAAGCTTGGCAGGCGTCCTGCACGCACTATGTTGTTTACATACAGCAGGCATATGAAACGCAGTGCATACAAACGGATGGTGCCGTTGATCTATTAACCTCCACTTGCAAAATCTGGGTACAGCACAAGAATATCTTCCAAGATTCCTGAGTGAATGAAGTACTTACTCCTAGCAGTCTCCGTAGTGTAGTTGTTAAGACACTCGCCTGGCGTTTCGCGTGCGCTTTGTCCTGGGTTCGTATCCTGGCCGGGAAGGATTTACTGGGTGCAAATCCGTAACTGTAGCCTCTATTTAACTCAACGGTAAAATGGTTACCTGGTTGTAAAACTATTTTTTCGCGGGGTCGTATTCCAGGGAACGTAATATTAAGGACTTGCCCGAAACGTTGTGCGTAGTAGTGGCTGTACAAGAATGTAAGAACTCTTCAAATATAAATAAAAAAAATAAATAATTACAGACTCAAAGTATCCCATACAATTTGACTAAAGTCACTTATAACAGGGCAATCACAAGTATAGTGTTGGAGAGTATGTACCAAACCTTGTTCACATAGTTTACATTGGAGTGTTTACCATCGGAGACTCATTACCTGCAGCCACCTGCCATAGATATCGATAACCCGGCCTAGTTCTGGCAATTACAATGTCACATTGTCTAGTGGTGTTTTATGCTACCCGTACATATAATTCTCGGTTCTAAACATGTCAAAGCTCTTTACATTTGTGCTTTCTGGCCTTTGTGTGTCAGCAACTGCTCTTCTGTCCTTCCTTATTTCCTGAAATATTGCGATTCTTACAGCAGAGATTGGAATGCCTATATCCAACTCAATTTCAGGCTTATTACATGCAGATTTAGCTGCCTTGCCTGTGTCATTATGCTGGACAACACCTATATGAGATGGTATTCATTCAATTGAGACTCTAAAACTTTTGCTCTTTGCATTAATAATGTTGTTTATAATGGATGTTATAACATTCCTGATATCTAAAATGCATGTCGTATTTTAAGGGCCTGAAGAGCTGACTTAGAATCACAGAAAATTACTCCTCCACTGTTCTTCGGTGCGTTAGTGGCAAGTTGTAGTGCAGCCAATTCTGCACGTGTGGAGCTTAGCCAGTTATTGAATCTCACACTTGTGGTCTGAGTGCATATGTTGTCTTTGTATATTCTACAGGCTGCTGCAGTGCGACCTGTTGATATTTGTTCAGACCCATCAGCATAAGCATTGTGCTCGTATGGCCGTAAGTTATTTATATGGGAATCAATGGTATTAAATGTGGTTGCTTTCAGGAATGCTGGGTTTTCCTTACTCTTTTTTGCTGATGGGCGTGTAAGTAAATAATTATCAAAAGAAGGCACCAAACCGGTAAGGGTATGTAGCAATATCACCAAGGATGCCAATACGAGAACAGAAACGCATAAGGCGAACGATATCAAAGGTATCCGATTCACCAAGAATTCTGTTGAGGAACAAGCGACCGCGAGGGACGGTCGGAAAGCAAGACACACGCTCGTCCTTGAAGTCAGGACACTCAACAAGGATGTGCACGACTGTATGAGGGACAATGCAATTTGGACAATAAGGGGCAGGGCAGCTCTCCATTACGTGACCGTGAGTTAAGCGTGTATGGCTAATGCGCTACCATGCTAGAGCCGTTTCCCACCGCCGGTTAGGGTGGTAGGAGGAAAGCCATGAGGACACACTATGCTTAAGAGTACACAGATTGTTACCAGTAACAGATGACCAACAATCCTGCCAACGGGTAAGGATGGAGGAATGAATAACTGGGTAAATTCCAAATAAGGAATACCTTTACGGGAGGTAGGACAAGAGCGGGCAGCTTCCCCAGTGGCAGCGTCCGCACGCTCATTGAAAGAGACACCAACATGGCTGGTAACCCAGCAAAACTCAACTGACTTAAATTTACGGGAAATAAGAAACAGCCAATGCTGAATCTCGACGACCACTGGATGGTCCGGATTAAAAGACCCGAGAGCCATGAGGGCACTACGAGAGTCAACGACAACCACAAAGGAAGATTGACAACGAGAAAGCAGGAAACGAAGGGCATAGAGAATAGCATAAAGTTCAGCTGTGAAGATGCTATTCTCCGGAGGTAGTCGTCACCTATAAGTGCGGTCAGGAAAAACAACAGAGTAACCTACAGCGTCCGCAGACTTAGACCATACGGTGAAGATGGAAACGGAGTGGGAGTGCGAAGAAAAGTGATCAAGGAAAAATGCGTTTCAGAACTGTAGGAGAGGTAAAAGCATTAATGATGCGGGTCAAGGATGTACAAAATTTCAGAAGGGGGGCAAGGAAGGAACAATACAAGGAGAAACATTAGAAATACGAACTGAAAGAAAATCCTCTAAGTGAGATAACCGGACAGAAAGAGGGAGGTGGGGAAGAGGAATAGGAACCACAGGAGGGGTAAAAGTTAAAGCACGATAGAGGCGAGAGGAAGGATGTTGCAAAGATCGCGCAAGATATCGAAGACAGTAGCGATCACGGCGGTCCTGGAGAGATAGAAAGTCAGTATCAACATACAAGCAGAGGGCGGGAGTCGAACAAAAGGCACCAGAGCTGAGGCGCAACAAGTATGGTGCAAAGCATCAAGACGGTGAAGAGAAGAAGGAGAAGCAGACGAGTAAGCAGGGCAACCATAATCGAGTTTAGGTCAGACGAGAGAGGAATGTAAAGCGAGGAGAGTGCGCCTATCCGCTCCCCAAGAAGTATGGGACAAACCCTTAAGGAGGGTAAGGGCCTTAGAGCATTCAACTCGGAGGTAAGAAATATGGGGGTGACCAAGACAAACGAGTGTCAAAGATTAACCCCAAAAGCTTAGCGGAATCCGTGTACACAAGGGGATGACCATAAAGCGAAAAAGAGGGACGAAGAACGACATGCTTCCGAGTAAAAGACATAGCACAAGTCTTAGAGGAAGAGAACCTGAAGCCATGATCGGTGGCCCAAGATGACACGGCATCAATTGCAAGTTGAAGCCGCCGTTGAAGGAAAAACGAATCAACACCCCGACAGCAAAGGCTAAGATCGTCGACATAGAGAGCAAAGAAGATGCCAAAAGGAAGAGAGGAAAGAAGACCATTGAGAGCAACTAGAAAAAAGAGTAGTGCTCAGAACACTACCTTGGGGCACACCCTCGTATTGCTGAAAAGAGGCAGAGAGAGTGGCACCAAGCCTGACTAGAAAGGAATGACGAGAGAGGAAGTTTGGAGAAAGAGAGAGGAAGTTTTGGAGAAAGAGAGAGAGATGACCACGAAGGTCAAAAGAATGAAGTTGGGACAGAACATGATATCTGCAGGTGGTGTCGTAAGCCTTTTCCAGGTCAAAAAAGACAGCAACAACGAAGCTTTTCGCAGCAAAAGAAGTACCTCCAAGTTCACCAAAAGAAGTACCTCCAAGTTCACCAGGACATCTGTTGTGCGTTGGCACTTGCAAAAACCAAATTGAGAAGGGAGAGGTGGAGATAGTTGTAACACGGGTCGGGTAATGTCTCTCTTCCGTCCACTGCCCTGCCCTTAGTTAAATAAAACTAAGAGATCCCAGAGCTCCACCCCAGCCTCAAGCCCACGCTTCGTGACCTTCGACGTTCAACCGCCTTAAATACTATAAACACGAGACGTTTTTACTAGGCTTCTAGCACACTCAAGGATCTCAGTTTGATGCCACCACCATACCAAATTGGTTTAGAAGATTAATTCATCGTGGTTTGGACCAATTAATTAACCATAAATTACTTGGGGGTTAATTCCCAGTTACTTAGAAATGGAGGCATTAGTTTACGATAAGTGTGGGAATTAACTTGAAAACAAGGAGTTATATCAGATATTAAAAATAGATTAGGCTTTCTTGCAATATGTATACCAGCTTAGTTCAATTAACCCTACTCGTGGAGACAACAGCAAAGACAAACATATATTGTTATTGAAAAACTCAAAAATACCATAAATATTAAACAAGGATTATTAAAACAAAACTATCAAAAATGGAAATAGAAACAAACTCCCTAGCTTTAACTCTTCCTAAATTAAATATTCCTAAGAGACAAAAATAGTTATTCAACTGTGCCAACTCTGCAGTAATTTACCGAAAATTATAAGTCCAGCCTGGTGTTTGTCTGGTCTTCGGGGGAGGGGATGTCTTCTCCCGGTCATTGCTCAACCCACACTGACTAGCCTGTTCTGTGCTGAAGACCGAGGCTACCTAATATTACTCCGCCTGGCTTTTAATTACCAAGCACGGTAAATTTGAACAAATTAATCTTCATTTACTGGCCAATCCAGATGGTTGACCTCTTATTGAATCTGATGGTTATTCTCTAGGCATCTTGGAATAGACTATGTCCAATTACAATACTGGCTAGTGATCTGAATTTGTAATCTATGAACTAATAATATGGGAGGTTGTAGTTATGCAAGCCGCATGACCCTTGACCCAGGGTGGTCAAGGCCTATGCCAAGTGAACTAGTTCCCTCTCTACTGACGTCACGTTCTCTGTGACCGTATACGAACCCTGATCTTTAGATCTTTACTCCACAATCATGTTAACCAACCCAAAAACCTTAAGCAGATTGGTTATTATTGCAATTACTGTATTTTACCGAAATATCTAAAACTTGTTGAATTAATACCAGAGAGACAGCCATTTTGTATCCAAGCCTGGCTAATCCCTGGCCAGTGACCTTCTCTATCCAAAAACAGGCAAACTAGTGTTATGATCTCAGCCAGCAGGGGAAACGAGTCTCCCCCTTGAGAGTTATTCAGCAGGCCTGACCTGACTAGAAGGTCTAGGAAATATAGAGGTGAAGATACAGATGTAAAATAATTGGTTGGATTTGATAGACAATTAAGATAATGGGCAGTGAATAAGAAAATAAGTAAATGACTTGACACAAGATTTGGAGAGTTTGGTGGAGGTGTGAGGCTCGCTTGAGAGGAGCTTAAGTCACTTGAGTACCAGACATCGTGAGGGGAAGCTGCACTCCGTGTGAGCTCCTGTCAGAGAGGAACCCCTAGGTGATATACCTTCAAGAGAAAGGAAGTGTGCAAACGTTCCAGCTGTGGAATCGAGCTGGGAACGTGTGGTCTCAAGTCCTGGACGGCAAGGAGAGTTTGTAAAGCCGCCCAGAGACATTATCGTGGAGTTAAGTTGTTTGAGATGTCAAGAGTTAACATGTTTCACAGAAAACGTGGAGGAGAGATAGTGAAGAAGAGTAATAGTCGAGAAAATGAAAGGAGAAGAGACAGTATGTGTGGAGAGACGCTTACGAGCACTCTAGGAGAGGTAAAGAGACATGTACGGTCAAATGCTGTTGGGTGTAGTACAGTGCTCGAAGAAACTTTTAGGGAACGAAGAAGAGTTGAAGGAGAAGAAATGGAATTGTATAGAGGTGAGAAGTGTGGGAAGAGGATGATGATACAAGCATGGAGGAATAGAAAAAAGCCGAGGACTCAATGGAAGCCAAACAGGATGACGTCTCGGATAAATGAGGAGATGAAAGGGAGGATCGTCAGTGAAGACGAGGGAGTGAAATATGATGACAGGAGACGGAAGTATAATGGCAGTAGATGGAAGTGTAAAGACGACAGAGGAGGTACAGACAGTAGATGTCTGACTCTGGACGTGAAGAGAGAAGACGAGGAAACGGAGCGTGGAAACAATAAGTAGAGTGGATCGATGGAGTGCAGGCGTCCAAGGAGGACAGCCTAGCCAAGAGGTGCCAGAGAAGTCAGATCGTTTGTGAGAAGATCATGTTTCTGGGGAGTTGTGAGCCAGATGTTGCAAGGTGTAACGAACTAAGTGTAGACTCCTAATGGAGTACGTAAGCAGATCAACCGGTCGAACCAATCGGTTGAAGAACAAGACAGTGTGGTGGCGGATGTATTATCCCGAGCTTTGCCACTGGAATAAATCTCAAAAATAAGGGAGGGGAGTGTTATGATCTCATCCTGCAGGGGAAGCGAGTCTCCCCCTTGAGAGTTATTCAGCAGGCACGAGCTGACTAGGTCTAGAAAATATAGAGGTGAAGATACAGATGTAAAATAATTGGTGGATTTGATAGACAATTGAAGATAATGGGCAGTGAATAAGAAAATAAGTAAATGACTTGACACAAGATTTGGAGAGTTTGGTGGAGGTGTGAGGCTCGCTTGAGAGGAGCTTAAGTCACTTGAGTACCAGACATCGTGAGGGGAAGCTGCACTCCGTGTGAGCTCCTGTCAGAGAGGAACCCCTAGGTGATATACCTTCAAGAGAAAGGAAGTGTGCAAACGTTCCAGCTGTGGAATCGAGCTGGGAACGTGTGGTCTCAAGTCCTGGACGGCAAGGAGAGTTTGTAAAGCCGCCCAGAGACATTATCGTGGAGTTAAGTTGTTTGAGATGTCAAGAGTTAACATGTTTCACAGAAAACGTGGAGGAGAGATAGTGAAGAAG
>WNGS01163948.1:85941-100941 GCA_020271785.1 Procambarus virginalis
ATTGGATTCCAAATTATAATTTATACAGATGTGATAGAAAAACTAGTCAAATGGGGGAGTAGGTCTGTATATTAAAGAGGACCTGGTATGCACAGAACTACTAAACTCAACTAATGAGGTGGTAGAGGTACTTGGAATTAAGGTAGAGAAACTAAACCTAATTATTATTTTAATATATAAACCGCCAGATACAACGGTTGAGGAATTCACAGAGCAGATGCACAAAATAGAGAACATACTTGATGACCTAGCAAACCCAGCTCCAGATATTATCTTCCTTGGAGATTTCAATTTACCGAGTCTAAGATGGAGAATGGCAAAACACAAATATCATAGCAGGGAATGACCCGGGAAATAACCAGCCACAGGTCAGAGAACTTTTGAGATTCTGTGACAAATTCTCGCTCAATCAACAGATTACAGAACCAACTAGGAACGAAAACACACTAGACTTGTTATTCACAAACAATGATGAACTAATCAGAGACATAACAATCTCAGATACTTCATACTCAGACCATAAGCTCATTGAAGTGCGAACTAGCATAAATAACGGTAGTAGATCTAAGAGACCCAACAAGCGAGAAGGAATATTCAATCAATTCAATTTCAACAATAAGAGGATTGACTGGGAAAAAATAAATGTGGACCTTTCAACCATTCAATGGGAGACGGTCTTAAGCGACAAAACTCCCACACAGGGAATAGCTCAACTGACAGCTGAAGCTTACAAGGTCTGCTTGAAGCACGTGCCGGTGAGGAGGGGCAGAAAGAGGAACACTCTAGAAAGAGAACGCAGACGACTGTACAGGAGAAGGAAAAAAATTACGGAAATGCTTCGGCAGACACAACTATCACAAGCAAGGAAAATAAGCCTAAGCCGGGAGATCGAAGAAATCGAACAAACGTTGAAGCGATCATATGAGTCTGAGGAAATGGAATTGGAACAGAGAGCTATACAAGAGATAAGGAAAAATCCGAAATATTTTTTCACATACGCTAAATCAAAATCCAAAACCTCGACCAGTATTGGACCGTTAATTACAAATGAAGGTACGTACACAGAGGACAACAAAGAGATTAGTGAAATTCTAAGAAGCCAGTATGAGGCTATGTTTAGCACACCAATTAACAACATGAAAGTTGATGACCCAGACAGCTTCTTTATGAATGACATTCAAGCTGCAGATAATATAACGGATATTACCACAAACTCGGAAGACTTTGAAAGAGAAATTGACAATATGCCCATGCACTCAGCCCCTGGGCCTGACTCATGGAATTCAATATTCATAAAGAAATGTAAAGTACCAGTAGCGAGAGCACTCAGCGTAATATGGAGAAAGAGCCTGGATACAGGGGAGATACCAGCAGCACTTAAATCTGCAGATATAGCTCCGTTGCACAAGGGGGGGAGTAAAGCCTTGGCAAAAAATTATAGGCCAGTTGCACTAACATCACACATAATAAAAGTGTTTGAAAGAGTGATTAGGAATCAAATTTCTAGTTTTATGGAAAACAATGAATTGCACAATCCAGGACAACATGGATTTAGAGCGGGAAGATCCTGTCTGTCACAGTTACTCAACCACTATGACAAAATCACAGAAGCCCTAGAAGAAAAGCAAAATGCAGATGTTGTATACACAGACTTTGCAAAGGCTTTCGACAAATGTGACCATGGGGTGATAGCTCACAAAATGAGGTCAATGGGAATAACTGGAAAAGTAGGACGCTGGATACTCAATTTCCTGTCGAACAGAACACAAAGAGTAACAGTCAATCAGATAAAATCGAGTCCAAGCGATGTTAAAAGCTCTGTACCTCAAGGTACAGTCCTTGCACCGCTACTGTTCCTTATTCTCATATCTGATATAGACAAAAATACACGTCACAGCTTCGTGTCATCCTTCGCAGATGACACAAAAATCAGCATGAAAATTACCTCTGCTGAAGACATTGAAAAACTACAAACAGATGTCAACAAAGTTTTCGATTGGGCAGCAGAAAATAATATGATGTTTAACAGTGATAAATTTCAGGTACTCAGGTACGGCAAAAATGAGGATCTGAAACATAATACAGGGTACAAAACACAATCAAATCTTCCCATAGTAGAAAAACAGCATGTCAAGGATTTGGGAATAATGATGTCCGACGATCTAACGTTTAGGGAGCATAACCAAGCAAATATCGCATCAGCCAGAAAAATGATCGGATGGATTACGAGAACTTTCAAATCCAGGGATCCCATCACAATGGTTGTACTCTTCAAGTCACTTGTGTTGTCCCGTCTCGAATACTGCTCAGTACTCACTTCCCCCTTCAGAGCAGGAGAGATTGCTGAAATAGAGGGAATACAGAGAACATATACGGCACGCATAGACGAGATAAAACACCTAAATTATTGGGATCGTCTCAAAGCTCTCCAAATGTACTCTCTAGAAAGGAGACGAGAGAGATACCAAATAATATACACGTGGAAAATACTGGAGGGCCAGGTCCCAAATCTACACAGTAAAATAACAACGTACTGGAGTGAACGATATGGAAGAAAATGCAAGATTGAACCAGTGAAGAGCAGAGGTGCCATAGGCACAATCAGAGAACACTGTATAAACATCAGAGGTCCGCGGTTGTTCAACGTCCTCCCAGCGACTATAAGAAATATTGCCGGAACAACCGTGGACATCTTCAAGAGAAAACTGGACTGTTTCCTAAGAGAAGTCCCGGACCAGCCGGGCTGTGGTGGGTATGTGGCTCTGCGGGCCGCTCCAAGCAACAGCCTGGTGGATCAAACTCTCACAAGTCGAGCCTGGCCTCGGGCCGGGCTTGGGGAGTAGAAGAACTCCCAGAACCCCATCAACCAGGTATCAACCAGGTATCATGTAAAGAGCTTTGACATGTTTAGAACCGAGAATTATATGTACGGGTAGCATAAAACACCCACTAGACAATGTGACATTGTAATTGCCAGAACTAGGCCGGGTTATCGATATCTATGGCAGGTGGCTGCAGGTAATGAGTCTCCGATGGTAAACACTCCAAATGTAAACTATGTGAACAAGGTTTGGTACATACTCTCCAACACTATACTTGTGATTGCCCTGTTATAAGTGACTTTAGTCAAATTGTATGGGATACTTTGAGTCTTGTAATTATTTATTTTTTTTATTTATATTTTGAAGAGTTCTTACATTCTTGTACAGCCACTACTACGCACAACGTTTCGGGCAAGTCCTTAATATTACGTTCCCTGGAATACGACCCCGCGAAAAAATAGTTTTACAACCAGGTAACCATTTTACCGTTGAGTTAAATAGAGGCTACAGTTACGGATTTGCACCCAGTAAATCCTTCCCGGCCAGGATACGAACCCTGGACAAAGCGCACGCGAAACGCCAGGCGAGTGTCTTAACAACTACACTACGGAGACTGCTAGGAGTAAGTACTTCATTCACTCAGGAATCTTGGAAGATATTCTTGTGCTGTACCCAGATTTTGCAAGTGGAGGTTAATAGATCAACGGCACCATCCGTTTGTATGCACTGCGTTTCATATGCCTGCTGTATGTAAACAACATAGTGCGTGCAGGACGCCTGCCAAGCTTGGACACGGCTAGTCATGTATTAATGTAAGTATTAAAGTCAGTAACCTTGCAATGGCTTTATATCAAACTTACAACCAAGACTCCCCCAGCAACACACAAAACCACACATAGAACAAGATCCCGGCAATGTGATGTTACAGGGACCAGAATACACCTGGGATATAGATGTATCTGGCAGCTTTCTCTAAACCCAAAAGTCGAGTACACAATGTGTCAACTTTGTGAAAGAGAAAACATACACTCTCTTGAACATTATATTGTGTAACTGTGTAATTACTATAATAGTACTGGAACACTTGATGATATATTGGACTTGTACCTAAGATTGACCTTATAATGTATCAATTATACAATGTATGTATGTATGTGATGTAGCTATATAACCTGAGCATATAAAAGCACCTTAATCACCTTCAATGATTAAGTGCTTAATTGCACACTCAACTTACGATTGATGCTGTGTCGTCTTGGGCCACCGAGCATGGCTTCAAGTTCTCCGCGTCTAAGACTTGTGCTATGACATTTACTCGGAAGCATGTCGTTCTTCGTCCTTCTTTGTCGCTTTATGGTAATCCCATTGTGTACAGGGATTCCGCAAAGCTCTTGGGGTTAGTCTTTGACATTCGTTTGTTTTGGTCAGTCCATATTTCTTACCTCCGAGTTGAATGCCCTAAGGCCCTTAACCTACTTAAGGTTTTGTCCCATACTTCTTGGGGAGTGGATAGACGCACGCTCCTATATTTGCACTCCTCTCTCGTCCTGTCTGAACTCGATTATGGTTGCCCTGCTTACTCTTCTGCTTCTCCTTCTACTCTTCGCCGTCTTGATGCATTGCACCATACTGGGTTGCGTCTCAGCTCTGGTGCCTTTCGTTCGACTCCCGCCCTTAGTTTGTATGTTGACACTGGCGTTCTCTCTCTTCAGGACCGCCATGATCGTTACTGTCTTCGCTATCTTGCGCGCTCCTTACAACATCCTTCCTCTCGCCTCTGTCGTGCTTTCACTTTTCCTCCTCCTGTTGCTCCTGTTCCTCTTCATCGTCTCCCACTTTCTGTCCGGTTATCTCGCTTGCAGGATTCTCTTTCTGTTCATATTTCTAATGTTTCTCATCATATTGTTCCTTCCTTGCCTCCGTGGAGAGTCCCCCTTCCCAAGTTTTGTACGTCCTTGACTTGTATTACTAAAGCCTTTACCCCTCCTACAATTCTGAAAAGCCTCTTCCTTGAGCACTTTTCTTCACATTCCCACTCTATTTCCATCTTCACCGATGGGTCTAAGTCTGCGGACGGTGTGGGCTACTCTGTTGTTTTTCCTGACCGTACTTATATGTGTCGCCTCCCTTCGGAGGCTAGCGTCTTTACGGCAGAACTTTATGCTATTCTCTATGCTCTCCGTCTCTTGCTTTCTCATTCTCATTCCTCCTTTGTGGTTGTAGTTGACTCTCGTAGTGCCCTTATGGCTCTAGGGCCCTTTAATCCTGTCCATCAAATGGTCATCGAGATTCAGCATTGGCTGTTTCTTATTTCTAGTAAATTTAAATCGGTAGAGTTTTGCTGGGTTCCCAGCCATATTGGTGTTTCTTTCAATGAGCGTGCGGATGCTGCCGCTAAGGACGCTATCCGTTCTTGTCCCATCTCCCGTAAAGGTCTTCCTTATTCCGACTTTTATCCTGTTATTCATTCCTCCATCCTTGCCCGTTGGCAGAGTTGTTGGTCCTCGGTGGTTAGTAACAAGCTGCGTACTCTCAAACGTAGTGTGTTCCCGTGGCCTTCCTCCTACCACCGTAACCGGCAGTGGGAGACTGCTTTGGCACGGCTGCGGGTTGGCCATACTCACTTAACCTTAGCTATCTCACCGTGTCAGAGTAAAAGAGACAAATGTATGTGAATGCATGTGTGTGTATATATATGTATGTATATATGTATATGTACGTATATGTGTGTGTGTATCTATATATATGTGCATAAAGTATATATGGAAGCTGATCAGAATTACATTTCACCTTTGTAAATACACACTAATGACACTATGTAAAAGACACATTGAACACTTTATGTAGGGCTTACGTAAATCTGTGTATCTATGTATTTACGTATGTAGTTTAACTTAGCATTTTAAAAGTACCGAATCACCTTCTGTGGTTGATTGTTCAATAAACCCCTGAACTATATGTTTAACACATCTCTAACCCTGCCCATGGAGGACAAAAGAAAATGTATATATGCTGGTTAGCATTATAAATGTGCGCCACGTCTCTGTTAGAAAATAATAATAAAAAAAACACTGGTGACGAGGATGAACAGTGAACGCAGGTACGGTCCAACTCAAAAACATGAGTTGAACAAACTGAAAAACAAAGGGAGAAGCATGCTGTCTCGCCTGTCTCGCCCCGGAGGAGATACCGAGCTGTCTGTGGGCATCAAATCAATGCTGCATGCTGACCAACGCTGTGTGCTAATCAATTTTGTGTTCTACCAATGCTATGTACAAAGTGAAGCTGTATGCTGACTGAAACTTTGTGCTAACAAGCTGTGTGCTGGCTGTAGCCGTGTGCTGACTGGAGCTTTGTGCTAACTGCAGCTGTGTGCTGACAAGCTGTGTGCTGAGGAAACTGTGCGATATCTACCGATGCTGTGCTGTGTACAAAACGATGCGCTGTGCTACACAATTCTTCATGCTGTGTTGACAGTGCTGAAATCTCATCAAACAACATTGCTGACAACTTCTGTGCCAACTGCTGTGGCAACTGCTATGCCAACTGCTGTGTAGCTATGAGTTGGAGCAACACCACATGTACACAAGGTTAGGTAAGAGGTTATTTGCTGCTGTTTTATGCACTGTTGTAGACTTTTGCATTAAAAGGCTTGTGTGCCTTGCGAAATTAAAGTAATTACAGTGAATTCTTAACTATACATCAGTTTCTTGCATTTGATCCTGACTGTGACCAAACAAACCTGTCACAGAGGTGGACCAAATGGATTAAAAGGTTTGAAATTTTTTTAATAGTTTCAGACATCGAAAGTGGTGAAAGAAAGCGTGCCTTTCTGCTTCATCATGTAGGTGATCGAGTTTGTGACATCTTTGATAAATCGAAAGACATAGGTGGTGACAAAGATTATGACACTGCCAAAGCCGAATTAACTGAACATTTCAAACCTAGACAAAACACCGCTAAAGAAATTATGCATTTCAGGAGAGCCAGATGTTATGAACCTTACCTCCTGTGGAGGTTAGTTTCAAGTATAAAATGTTGGTGGACACAGAGGAGAATATTGATAGGAAAATATCTTCAACTGATTTCAGGGAGGCTACGAGTTACCAGTAATACTCCGCCCAGCAAAGTAGTACCTTTCCAGCTGGAGATTGTCAGGAATAATGTGAACTGGAATAGCCTAACTATGTGAGGGAAAAATGCACTCAATCTATAAGCATGCATGGGGAATATGGTAAATAAAGGGTTTGATTGCAAATGTAAAGCATAGAGAATTAAGGGGCAATGACGCAAGAGAGGTGGATGCCATCTTGACTTGAGGGGAGGTGTATCGCAGCCGACCTGGTCCTGCTATTTGAGGGGTTTTCTCCAGCCGTACAGTCAGATAAGCCAACCTTCGTATCTAAACAGGGATGCAAGATATTGTAGAGTAGTTATGAAGACTTTGGAGGTGTTCTTTAAGAGAGAGTACAGGTTTCCTAGAGTTGTAAATATATGTCATCAGTGGATAGCTATGGTGGCTGTGTGCACGGTTCCAGGTTTGGGACGGAGAGCTTTAGGGTATCTAGAGCCCGCTAGGAACTTTTCAATAATACTAAATGACCATGTATTGTCAGGATATCACCTTATTGAATATGTTTGTGTGTCTTTGCATATAAATTTGAGTCTATGTACTAGGCTGTTTTTCCTTACTCCTTGATTTGCCCTAGGCTCAAGTACAATCATCTATTCCCCTAGACAACATTTAAAGGTCCACCACAACTAAATTCTTAGCAGGCCTCTGAGACACAGGTATGACAAAAGTTTTTGACACACACCTGTCACAACATTTTGGGGACCTGTCTGGGAGCACCTCACTTATTGAGCAGCCTAATCAAAAGCCTAATAAAAGTGGATAGCCTGTAGGTGTAACCTAACATAAATATTGAGTAGCCTATTTATTCACTTTAACTTGTGTAGAAATTTAAAATATTTTTAATATTGGTATAATATGAATATGTACTTTATTACTTATTTATATACCTTTTTATTGATCTTTATGAAAAGTGTTGCCTTATGAAATTTGTGTGTGTTCTCGAGTGCAAAAAAAAATTACCAGTTGACAGGGCAGTCAAGTGAACTAAGCACTGTCCTTATCAGCTTTCAAAACAAATCCTCAGCCTAAAAAGAGAAAGGTGGTGCAGAAGCATAAATTTTGTGTTGGAGTCTGTTGTATCTTAGCACACTAAAAATGGATTTGGTAGCACAACAAATTGTCGACAATCCTAGTGTTGAGGGTTCGAAAGCGGCAAAAAAGTGGCTGTTGGCAAGCACTATGGACTATTATTGCACATGGGAATGGTGAAGACGGAACTGCTAAGAGAGATAATGATGCACTGGGTAGGTGAGCAAATTCTCCCACAAGAAATATTAGAGCAGTCCACGTCCACCAGTGGTGCAAATGTTGTAACTACAGGAAAGGTGGAGACTTAGATGCAGTGGCAGGCAGAATTGGAACTAAATAAGTTGCAGTTGGAGGCAGAGCAAACTCAGAAGAGGCTAGAGGCAGAGCAATCTTAGAAGAGGCTAGAAGCAGAGCAAGCTCAAGAACTAGATATGAAGAGGTTAGAAGTGGAGCAAGCTCAGAAAAAAATAGAGTTAGAGATTAGGCTAGCAGAATTGGGAATTAGAACAGAAAATACCGGTGTTGTTGATTTAGGAATACCTGGGCAGTTAAAGGTAAACAAAAATGTCAAGTTTCCTCTATTCTGTGAGACTGGCCCAGATCAGTTCTTCACTCATTTTGAAAAGTTGGCACGGAGTATGGGATGTCCTGAAACGCAATGGGTATCTCTTCTGCAGGGTCAGTTGGTGGGAAAGGCACAGAAGATATTTGAAGTTATGCCTTTTGAGTGACAGTTTTCACTATGAGAAGGTAAAGGCAGCCATCCTTACTGCTTATCAATTTGTTCCTGAGGCTTATAGGCAAAAGTTTAGACAACTGAGACGAGACCCAAGTTAAACCTTGGTAGAATTTGCACAAGAGAAATATAATATGTTTAATAAATGGTTAGATGCAGAAAAAATTAGGGAACTGGACTCTCTTAAAAATTTACTCCTAGTAGAAGAATTTTTATCTTGCACACCTTCTAATGTGGCTTTGTATTTGGCAGAGAAATTACCCAGAGATATTTATAAGTTGGCTAAATTAGCAGATGAATATGAGTTGATGCATAAAGTAACTTTTAAAAATAAAATTCAATCAAATAGACAAGGATCTGGTCGAGCAGTAAACTCCTCAGTCAGATTTGGGTCCCACGTGTACCCAACAGAAGGTCAAGGAAACAATTTTTCAAAGGTGCCAGGTGGTAAAGAGAGTAATGTGAAACCCAAAGAGGATCACACTAGTAATAAGCCTCACCCAGAGTTGAAACAATGTTCCTACTGCCATAGGAAGGGTCATGTTGTAAAAAGTTATTGTTTTTTTTCACCCAGAAAAGAGGCCTATGGCACTCACAGTGTGTGAGGGGAGGAAAACCAAATGTGTAGCAAAAATAATGGGGAAAAAAGCACTTGCTATATATCATTTTGGAGAGTTTATATCAAAATATAATATTATATATGGAAATATTATATATGGAAAATTACAGTGTGCAAATGGTTTGCGTCATGATGTTAAATTTGTTAGGAATACAGGAGTATCCCAATCTATAACATTAGAAAGTGTGTTACAATATATACAGTCTTCAGAGACGGGGGAGGTACAGGGAATCATTGGAGATTTCCAGACTGTACCCTCGAGGGAAGTAAACCTTGACTGTAATTTTATTAAAGGCAAAAGTTTAGTAGGTATTAGTCCTAAAGTACCAGTTGCTGGCATTGATCTGATTGTGGGGAATGATCTTGCTGGTAATCGAGTTAAAAGATATGACCACCCAATAATGCTAACTAAGCCAGAGGTGATTAGGGCACGGACAGATTCTGAGGACAAGGTAATGTACCCAGTATGTGCCGTGACCCAGTTAAAATCAGAGTCTCAAATATCACAAACTCCCAATAATGTAAGCCAGGAGACAAAATTAGAGGTTAACAAATCAAATAGTGAATTGGATCTTTGTGACACTTTTATTGCCAAGTTGGAAGAAGTAGATGGGAACAGGACGGAGAGCACCTCCACCAAACCACCTAGGAAAAGGGGTAGAGGAGAGTGTAGTCCAGTTACCACATCTTTCTCTTCAGACTTGAGATCAAAATCAAATTTTATTTATCAGCAAAGAACTGATCCTACGTTGACTGACTTGCATAATAAGGCAGTAACTGAATTAGAAGTAGAATCGGAGGCTATGACTTATTACTACACTAAAGAGGTACTGATGCGGAAGTCGAGACCTAGGAGCTCACCTGTGTCACACACTTGGGAGGTAGTTAATCAAGTAGTCCTACCGAGGGGTTATAGAGAAAAAGTGCTAAATCTACCCCCTTCATTCACCAATAGGCGGTTATCAGGGTATTGCAAAAACATATAATAATATAAGCAAGTACTTTACCTGGCCTGAATTAAAGAAAGATGTCATCCAGTATTGTAATGAATGTCCAGTGTGTGTAAAAACTGGTAAACCAAACCAGGTAATACCAAAAGCCCCTTTACAGCCAATTGTGATAGCTGAAGAACCCTTTACCCATATTATAGTTGATGCAGTAGGCAAATTGCCTAAAACCATGAGGGGTAATATGTATATCATCACCATGATGTGTCAGACTATCAGACTACACATTTTCCTGAGGCATTCCCTGTGAGAAATGCTACAACGAAAGTGGTAGTAAGGCACATAATGAAATGTTGTACTATTTTTGGTTTACCAAAAGTAATACAGACAGATAATGGGGTCAATTTCACTTCCAAAGGTTTTCAGCAGTTTTGTGGGGAGTTTGACATCCTCCATAAGACATCCACTACTTGCCATCCTGAGAGTCAAGGTGCTTTGGAAAGGATGCAAGGATGCCCTTAAACAAATGCTGAGAATCAGTTGCATGGAAACTGGCAGAGACTTGGATGATGATCTTCCACTGATGCTTATGGCACTGAGGGATACTTATCAGGAGTCCCTGGGGTGTTCACCCAACTCATTTGCTTTTGGCCTTGAGGTGAGAAACGCACTAACCATCTTAAGAGATAAGATGGTTGGAAATCCGAAGAGTGTTGTGCAGGTAAACTATATTGATATAATTTATTGACAAGACAAGAGAAAGAGACAAGAGATTTATAAAAATAGGGCTAAAGCCTTAATTCATCTTAAAGAAGCTCAAGGAAAAATGAAGGCCCAGTACGATAAAAAGAAAAAGCGACGACATTTTGGGTAGGTGATAAGTGGTGGTAATAATGGCCCGACAGGGACCAACATTGTTGCATAGGTTCCAAGGTCCTTATACAGTGATAAAGAAACTCAGTCCCACCAATTATGAAATCCAAACACCTGATCTCAAGAGAAAGGAAATATTAGTGCATGTGGCTATCACTTCCTTATGTCCGGTCGTGATGGTCAAGCGGATTAAGGCGTCCCTGTACATACCAGTTGTGTTGCTCCTGGCAGTATGGGTTCGAGTCACTTCTGGGGTGTGAGTTTTCAGTTGCATATAGTCCTGAGGACCATTCAGGCATGTACGCATATATATATATATATATATATATATATATATATATATATATATATATATATATATATATATATATGGCCAAGTCACGTAAATACAGAGGCCTTCAGCACCACTACAATTTTGTCCCCATTTGTCGGGAAACCGACACACTTATACACAAGCCAAACCCCCAATCATACCAGCGATACAAAGATGCGAGAAACAACTACACGGCAGTGAGGAGAGAGGCAGAAAGAAATTTTGAAAAAGGGATTGCAGACAAATGTAAAACAGAACCAGGTCTATTCTATAAATTCATAAACAACAAATTGCAGGTAAAGGATAATATTCAGAGGTTGAAAATGGGAAATAGATTCACGGAAAATGAAAAGGAAATGTGTGAAACATTAAACGAAAAGTTCCAAAGTGTGTTTGTACAAAATGAAATCTTCAGGGAACCAGATACAATAAGAATTCCAGAGAACAACATAGAGCACATAGAGGTGTCTAGAGACGAAGTGGAAAAAATGCTCAAAGAGCTAAATAAGAACAAAGCAGTTGGTCCAGATGGAGTTTCACCATGGGTTCTGAGAGAATGTGCACCTGAGCTCAGCATCCCTCTTCAACTGATCTTTCAGGCATCCCTGTTTACAGGAGTTGTAGCTGATGTGTGGAAAAAGGCTAACATAGTTCCAATTTACAAGAGTGGAAGCAGGGAAGACCCCCTTAATTATAGACCGGTATCATTGACAAGTGTAATAGTCAAAATATTGGAAAAAATAATTAAAACTAAATGGGTAGCACACCTGGAGAAAATGATATAATATCAGACAGACAGTATGGTTTTCGATCTGGTAGATCCTGTGTATCGAATTTACTCAGTTTTTATGATCGAGCAACAGAGATATTACAGGAAAGAGATGGTTGGGCTGACTGCATCTATCTGGACCTAAAAAAGGCTTTCGACAGAGTTCCACATAAGAGGTTGTTCTGGAAACTGGAAAATATTGGAGGAGTGACAGGTACGCTTCTAACATGGATGAAAAACTTTCTGACTGATAGAAAAATGAGGGCTGTGATCAGAGGCAATGTATCGGACTGGAGAAATGTCACAAGTGGAGTACCACAGGGTTCAGTTCTTGCACCAGTGATGTTTATTGTCTACATAAATGATCTACCAGTTGGTATACAGAATTATATGAACATGTTTGCTGATGATGCTAAGATAATAGGAAGGATAAGAAATTTAGATGATTGTCATGCCCTTCAAGAAGACCTGGATAAAATAAGTATATGGAGCACCACTTGGCAAATGGAATTTAATGTTAATAAATGTCATGTTATGGAATGTGGAATAGGAGAACATAGACCCCACACAACCTATATATTATGTGAGAAATCTTTAAAGAACTCTGATAAAGAAAGAGATCTAGGGGTGGTTCTAGATAGAAAACTATCACCTGAAGACCACATAAAGAATATTGTGCAAGGAGCCTATGCTATGCTTTCTAACTTCAGAATTGCTTTTAAATACATGGATGGGGATATACTAAAGAAATTGTTCATGACTTTTGTTAGGCCAAAGCTAGAATATGCAGCTGTTGTTTGGTGCCCATATCTTAAGAAGCACATCAACAAACTGGAAAAGGTGCAAAGACATGCTACTAAGTGGCTCCCAGAACTGAAGGGTAAGAGCTACGAGGAAAGGTTAGAAGCATTAAATATGCCAAAACTAGAAGACAGAAGAAAAAGAGGTGATATGATCACTACATACAAAATAGTAACAGGAATTGATAAAATCGACAGGAAAGATTTCCTGAGACCTGGAACTTCAAGAACAAGAGGTCATAGATATAAACTGGCTAAACACAGATGCCGAAGAAATATAAGAAAATTCACTTTCGCAAACAGAGTGGTAGACGGTTGGAACAAGTTGGGGGAGAAGGTGGTGGAGGCCAAGACCGTCAGTAGTTTCAAAGCGTTATATGACAAAGAGTGCTGGGAAGACGGGACACCACGAGCGTAGCTCTCATCCTGTAACTACACTTAGGTAATTACACTTAGGTAATTACAAATAGTATAGTCTTCCCTTAACAGTATCCTCTTAAAATTAGAGAATGGGAGACTCCGTGACGTCATCGACGTCGCCGCAGTATTTACATTATTAAACCACTGTTCATACAACAGTTTAATGTCTAAATTGAATAAAAAAGTGTTCAATAAGACTGAATATAATTATTAACACCAAAATATAGCTTGATTCCCTTGTTAACGTAAATTTAACTTAGAAGTGGAAAAAATATTGGAACAACTAGGGAGGCAGAGCGTCTCTTACAGACGCCACGCTCACACGAAAACAATAACAAAGCAGCCTTACGCTGCACATGGCTCCAGAGTTGGTTTAACACCTAGACACCTATTTACGTGTCAACAACCAGCAACACAGCCTATCAACAACGATTGTATCCGGCTTACCAAGTATCTTTATGTTTAAATTTGTGTGCACATTTTTAACATTATTAAGATAAGTCGGTTATGATATATGAACAACACCAACACCATGTACGTGTAACCCATTTTTACAGCCCTCACATACCATGTTATACCTGTATTGATATGTTCAGGAACAGATATTAACTCTTTGCATCCCATACAGGTAAAATTGTGACTTGGAACAGCAAGTAGCTGAGCAGTAGAACTATGTACATGTACCTAGCTGTTGCCAGCCTTGAAGGCCTCCACAGCCGCCATTGGCACCATGAGGCACAGGGCCACACCCACATAGATGCTAACATGACACAACCTTAGCAGGCCCTTACTACAGGCTCAGATAAGGCCATTCTAGTTATTGTAGTAGTAGTATTCATAACTAGTAATAATTGTTGAAATAATAGTAGATTAGACCACCATATGTGGTATGATAAAATAATATAATAATTAAACTTAGGTAAACAATTTGTAGTTTAAGAAGGAGCCACTACAAAGTGGTTTAAGCTACAAATTGTCCCTCCAATTTGTGTGAGAATAATTTCAGGCAGTTTTAACAAGTACATACAGTCCACTCAATTTCTTACCTACTAAGAAAAAATAAGAAACTTTAATTTATTGAAGTCAATTAAAAGGAGATATACTGCCTGGAGTTTTTACCACACCATTGCCTCAGAGACACTTGGTGCCTGGGGTAAAAGTGCTGCTAGCTTTTTGAAGGAGTTGTGTCGAAGCTAATCGAAACAACTCGAGACCCTAGAGCTGCCAGTTTTCTTTTTCAGCGCCTTAGTGTGGCAATATAGAGGGGAAATTGCTCACTGCATCCATGGTTCCTGCCCGCCATCTGAGGAGCTGGAGGAGCTATTCAACTTGTGAAAAGCAGCCTTGTACTCTGCATATAATCAATATTGTAACTTTTGTGTGTAATGACATTTTCAAATAAAGTTAGACAACTATAAACACATACCAAAACATTAGGGGTGGTAGAAGAAGAAAATATTAAAGTGTTCATTGAGGATCCACAAGGTCTTCTCTGAGTACTCTTTATTTTCTTCTCCGAGGCTATGGATCCCTACAC
>WNGS01163948.1:103672-116913 GCA_020271785.1 Procambarus virginalis
CCTCGCAGATGTCAAGCCGCCTGCTGTTGGTGTATCTATCAATGATTTCTGTGTTGTTTGCTAAGATTTCTCTGGTGATGTTTGGTTGTGGGAGGAGAATATATGTTTCTTAATGGAGCCCTGGTTGCTTATCATCGTTAAATGCCTGGAAAGAGATTGTTGTCTCCTATATTCTGAGTTTTTTTTGGTTACAGTCCCCAAGAGGGCATTGAAGGTATAGACGACGTTTGTCTCTTTCAAAGCGTTCTGCTTCGTGTCTGGAGAGTTTCTCATGAGTAGGCTGGCCGTTTTTTTGGTTTTATAGTAAATCGTTAGTTGTATATTCTGATTTTTGTCTGTAGGGATAATATTTCTATTAACAATATCTTTCAGGACCCTTTCCTCCGTTTTATGAGCTGTGGAGAAGAATTCCTGTAAAATAGTCTAATAGGGGTATAGGTGTTGTATTAGTTGTCTCTTCAGAGGTTGCATGGCGTTTCACTTTCCTTCTTATGATGTCTTCAATGAAACCATTGGAGAAGCCGTTGTTGACTAGGACCTGCCTTACCCTACAGAGTTCTTCGTCGACTTGCTTCCATTCTGAGCTGTGGCTGAGAGCACGGTCGACATAAGCGTTAACAACACTCCTCTTGTACCTGTCTGGGCAGTCACTGTTGGCATTTAGGCACATTCGTATCTTTGTTTCCTTAGTGTAGACTGCAGTGTGGAAACCTCCGCTCTTTTCCATGACTGTTACATCTAGAAAGAGCAGCTTCCCAACCTTCTCCATCTCGTAAGTGAAACGCAACACAGAATTCTGCTCAAACGTCTCTTTCAGCTCCTGCAGATTTCTGACATCAGGTACCTGTGTGAAAATGTCGTCAACATACCTGCAGTATATGGCCGGTTTCAAGTTCAAGTCGACTAAGACTTTTTTCTCGATAGTGCCCATGTAGAAGTTCGCAAACAGGACACCTAGGGGAGAACCCATGGCGACCCCATCTACTTGCTTATACATGTGCCCATCCGGGCTCAAGAAGGGTGCCTCCTTAGTACAAGCTTGGAGTAGTTTCCTCAGGATATTTTCTGGCATGTCAAGAGGAGTACAGGCCGGATCACGATACACTCGGTCCACTATCATCTTGAGGTTATCTTGAGATGATTTCGGGGCTTTTTTTAGTGTCCCCGTGGTCCGGTCCTCGACCAGGCCTCCACCCCCAGGAAGCTGCCCGTGACAGCTGACTAACACCCAGGTACCTATTTTACTGCTAGGTAACAGGGGCATAGGGTGAAAGAAACTCTGCCCATTGTTTCTCGCCGGCACCGGGGATCGAACCCAGGACCACAGGATCACAAGTCCAGCATGCTGTCCGCTCGGCCGACCGGCTCCCTCCCGATTGTTTCATCCACAGGCACGTTGGTAAACAGTAATTCTACCTCCAACGAGGCTCTTATCCCTGTGGCCTGTGTTCCCCGTAGTAAGTCAACAAATTCCTTCGGGGACTTCAGGCTGAAGGCGCAAGGGACATTAGGAGTTAGTAAGCCGTTGAGTCGTTTCGCCAGTCTGTACGTGGGTGTGGGTATCTGGCTGCTGATTGGCCGAAGTGGGTTTCCAGGCTTATGTGTCTTGACGTTTCCATACGCATATCCAGGTTTATATTCCCCAATAATCTTTGGCAGGTGTAGTCCAGATTTCTTGGCATTAACAGTTTCGATCAATTTGTTGACCTTTGCTTTCAATTCGGCTGTATGTCCTTCGTTACCCTTTGGAATTTAGTTTGGTCAGAGAGTATGAGGTTAATTTTCGCCAGATATTCGTCTTTCTTAAGGATGACGTATATTGGCGACTTGTCGCCTCTCCTGACAACTATCTCCTTGTTCTCAGCCACAGCTCAGAATGGAAGTAAGTCGACGAAGAACTCTGTAGGGTAAGGCAGGTCCTAGTCAACAACGGCTTCTCCAATGGTTTCATTGAAGACATCATAAGAAGAAAGTGAAACGCCATGCAACCTCTGAAGAGACAACTAATACAACACCTATACCCCCTATTAGTCTATTTTACAGGAATTTCTTCTCCACAGCTCATAAAACGGAGGAAAGGGTCCTGAAAGATATTGTTAATAGAAATGTTATCCCTACAGACAAAAATCAGAAGACACAACTAACGATTTACTATAAACCAAAAAACGGCCAGCCTACTCATGAGAAACTCTCCAGACACGAAGCAGAACGCTCTAAAAGAGACAAACGTCGTCTATGCCTTCAAATGCCCTCTTGGGGACTGTAAGTCCCAAAAAACTCAGTATATAGGCAAGACAACAACATCTCTTTCCAGGCGTTTAACGATGCATAAGCAACAGGGCTCCATTAAGGTACATATATTCTCCTCCCACAACCAAACCATCACCAGAGAAATCTTAGCAAACAACACAGAAATCCATGATTGATACAGCGACAGCAGGCGGCTTGACATCTGCGAGGCACTACACATCAAGAAGTCAACACCAGCAATCAACATCCAATTAACGCACAACTATATTCTACCCACTTCAAGACTCCGCTCCAATATAGAAACATCAAGAAATATGGGCCAATAGGCCTTCTGCAGTTCTATCTGTTACCCAACTTCTGCAAATCTATACCCATTGTTCCGTGTTCTGTGTTTTGTTGAAAGTTTGTTTTTCACCCCACTATTGTATTACATCACCTCACCCAAATGCAGGTATAAGAGCTAATGCTGTTTCAGTCATAAGATTGTGTTTGGATAAACTAAAGTCTTTGAAAATGTAATAAGTTTTACGAAACGCGCTCAAGTGTCGTGTCAGACTAGAAATAAAAATGAATTTTGGAGAATTGAATTTTCATTTACCGTCACCAGTAAAAAGAAACATAAGGAAAATCGAGAAAATTCGTGTTAGAATTATTAATCTTACTTTTTCGGTTATATTTAATAACATATGTCTACAGGAAAGACTGCTACCAAAATATACTAATATATATATATATATATATATATATATATATATATATATATATATATATATATATATATATATATATATATATATATATATATATATATATATATATATATATATATATATATATAAATAAATACAAATAAATCTAGTTCTGTGTAAGGGCGATGAGAGATCCAACATCACCCTTACACCCTTCAACTGAATATTCCTATTGTATGCAACGTACTAGCCAATGATATTCCAATATATTTGCACCCTGAAATATGAGTGTCTTACACGCCCATCACCCCCTCCCTGTCCGGCCCATTGTTGCCGTGAGGGGCTTGGTGAGCGGCTGCCGGAGTGTGATTCAACCATGGGACAGTCATCTGTCCTTTAGTGGCCTCATGCTCCTGCTGCTGTCCTCTCGGATTCTGCCAGATGACTTTTCCTTTTCCTTATGTTTCGTTTTACTCCCCTCCTCTCTTCTCCTTTCTAATTGTCAGTCCCCGCCAACCTTTTGCCCTTTTTTTTAATTATTCTTTTGGCCTTCTGTTGTTTTGACGCCAGGGTGTTTAAGGAGGCATACTCTTGCACCCATAGAACTGTGAAACCTGATGTCGCGAGCCAGGGGATGGTTTTATTGTCAATTCTCCTTTCGTCACTGAACTCGATCTCGACGGACTGACGGTTCTTAAGGTGGCGCTTGTTGGGCATATGCTCACGACGCACCCCTATGGGATCCCGGCAAGACTGGCAACATATCTTTTTTGGGTATCCTGTCCTCTAATTGTGGCTCCGTGGTGGGTGTGGGGGCACATTTGTGAATGAAAGTCTTTCCTCTCGTATCTATGTTTAATTGTGTTCCTCTTGTACCTTCTCGGGCTCGTGGGGTGGGAGACCAAGCCCCCGAGTCAGACTGTGTTGGAAGACCAGGCTCTGTAGCCCCCGCTACATTGGGCCCCAACCTTGCTCCTCCATTGACCCTTCTGACCATTGGCTCCCCTCCCTCCTCTGTGGTTGGGTCGAGCCACAAGCCCCAGTGGTGACTAACTCGTCCCCTGGCACGGCTCAGTCTCTCATTGTGATTACTGCGCCTTTTAACCCCCCTCTCTCTCTCTGGGGAATCTCAATGCCTTCCACTCCACGGCCGCCCTCGCACAATCCCTTACCATACTAATGACTACCAATCTTTGTTTGGTCCCGGTTCGTGGGCCAAATACATTGATCTCCTCCCTCTGGATTCTACTCCTCCTGACGATTTCTCCCTCCATAGGCACCTTGTTGACTCAGTAGATGCCTCTGTTACTTTCAACCCCACCCGTCTCGGTACACGTGTCGTTGCTGCTCCTTCTCTGGATGCAGCCACCAGCTTGGCCGCCTTATCCTGCCTTGGTGAAACCCCTGTTCGGGTTTTCAAGAACGCTCAGTTGAATGCCAGTGTTGGCACTGTTCTCCTCCCACCCCATGTTGCAACCGGTGTTCGGAATCTACTGGACTGCCACGAAGATATTCGGCATATCCTCGAAGCCCAGGGCCATTCTGTCCTCCTGGTAGATACGTTTACTCGTCCCCCTCGTGGTCGTCGCCGTCAGCCCCTTCGGGTTGTGAAGATTACTTTTGATGGTAGGACCCTTCTGCCCTCTGTCATTCATGCTGGTGCCAGGTTCCCTCTCCTCGGCTCTGTAATAAGTGCTGGAGGTTTGTGCATGGTGCCCTTCAATGCTCCAGTACTGTCTCTCTCTCTGTCCCATGTGTGGGGACGAAGGTCACTCTAAGTCGGAGTGCACTTCTCCCCGGGCTTGCTGCCTCAATTGCAATGAGGCCCACCCTTCCTTCTCCCGCGCGTGTGTACATTACAAACTTGAGGCTGCTGTCCTCACCTTGAAGCACCAGGAACGTTTGTCTTTTCCTGAGGCGAGGTGCCAAGTTCGACGTCTCCCCTCTTGCGCTGGCGTCTCTTATGCTCGTGTGTTGCGCTCTTCCTCTCCTCATCCTTCCCACCTTCTCAGTCTCACAACCGTTCCCAGGCCTTAGACCCAGACACGCCCACTGCCTCCTCCTCTGTTCCTTTAAGTTCTGTTCCGAAGAGTCCCACTCATGGTTTTCTGTCTGGGGTTCCCCTTCTTTCAACTCAGTCTGTCATGTCTTCTGTGTCTTCTTCCTTGTATCCCTCCGATCCTCCTTCCCATCCTTCTCCATCTCTTAGCTCTCCACGCCGCCAGTCTGTGCGGGCTGATGTCTATCACTCTCCCAATGGTCATCGTGTTGTTTTCTCTCGTTCTTCTTCTCCTGTTGAGACGCTTGAATCTGTTCCCCAATACGTTGTTGCGGGAATGCTTGTCTCTTTGAGTCAGAAGCGAAAGCCTGGCTCATCTCCTTCCTCCTCCCTGGCGGGTGAGAAGGCTTTGCTTTCTTCCTCGCCCCCTACCTCTGACTTTCTCGCTCCATCTCCTCCCATTTTAGTGGTCGCGCCCCCTGTTCCTGCTATGTAGGTTTCTTTGGCTCCCACTTCCTTTTCGGTTGCTGCCCTTGCTGAGATGCGCTCCCTGGTTTCTGCCCCTCTTTCCTGCTGTCCTTGACCCTCGGTTGTCTCTCCCTCCTCCTCCTCCTCCGGACCCTGCTCGTCCGCCTCTGATCTGTCCTCCCGCTCCCTTCCCTCCATCTTTACTCAGTTTAGCCATGTCCCCTAACCCTGACTTCCCCAAACCTGATCCTGATCTTGCGCTTCTTTAACATGCTGTGTTCCTTTTTCACCTTTGTTTTTTCGTTGTTCTATGTTGCTGTCCTTTCTCTTTTTGTCGATGTCTATTCTTTAGTGGAACATTCGTGGATATTTCCTTTGAACTCCAACTTCTGATTTCACAGTTTTCGCCCCTATGTGTCTGTCTCCAGGAACCGATGCTTGGTGCTCGTCCTGGTAGCTTCCGTGGCTATTCCTTTCTCCCCCCCCTTCCCCCCCCCAGTTGTTGCTGGGGCCCCTAACTCTTCTGATCTCTTGATTTGCTCTGATGTTCCCTTTGCCACTTACTTTTTCCATCGCCTCTCCAATGTTCTTCTGCCCATGTTTTTGTGCGTAAATGGTACACGGTTTGTTCCATGTATCTCCCCTCAAATGTCCTGCTTTCTCTTCCCGATCTAAGACACCTACTGGACTGCTTGCCGGAGCCTGTGCTCCTGCTTGGTGATTTCAATTGTCGGCATACCCTTTGGGGTGATGTTCTGACAAACACTCAGGGGTCGTCTTCTCAAACGGTTCATCCTCTCTTCTTCCCTATCCCTTTTGAATTCCAGTGAGCCTATTCATTTGGCCTCTCTGGCTCGCACCCTTTCCTTTCTTGATTTTTCTCTTCTCGTCATCTCTTTACTTGGATTTCACATGACGAGGTTCATGATGACCTCCATGGCAGTGACCATTTCCCCATCCTTGTTACCTTTTCTCTTTTCACCCTCCCCTCTCCTTCCCTAGGTGGCAGTTTGGCAAGGCAGACTGGAACTTATTTACCCTCCGTGCTGCTCTCTCTCCGACCTCTCCATTCTGCCTCTCCTTCGCGCCATCCTCCTATTTCATGATACTGTCTTCGACGCTGCCTTCCGCTTTATTCCTCGCTCTTCTCGGGGAACGCGGAAGTGCGTTCCCTGGTGGAATGAGGACTGTGCTTGGGCTGTCCGCTCTAAGTGTGCAGCCTGGAAGAGACACCGCCGCCAGAAGACGGCTGAGTTTTTCTTTCTTCGGAAGGCGAGTGTGGTGGCCCGTAGAACCATCAGTACAACTATACGTGAGTGTTGGATGTCTTAAGTCTCCACCATTATGTCCGAAACTCCTGCCGCAGATCTGGAAGCATATCCGCAAGATAGCGAGTAAGTTCGTTCCCGATGTCTCACCGGTCTTTCACCTCCATGGTACTCTTCTGGCAGACCCTTTGCAGGTCGCTACCGAACTGGGTTCCCACTTTTCATCTGTTAGCTCTGGTTCTCATCTTCCTCAATGTTTCCTTCTTCGAAAGCCTATTCTTGGATCTCGTCCTTTAGATTTCTGTTCCCATCTCAACCTACCCTATAACGATCCCTTCTCTCTCTTTGAGCTTCAGTCTACACTGGCCCTCTGCGGTTCTACAGTGGCAAGCTCCGATGGCAGTCATTTTAAGATGCTTCGCCATTTTCCTCCATGCGAGTCTCAGTATTTACTGAGACTGTATAATTGGATCTGGGAGTCGTCGTCAGTCCCTGAGGACTGGCTCGATGCCGTTGTCCTCTCTGTTCGGAAACCAGGGTCTCTCGGGACATCCCCTAAGGACTTCTGCCTTATTGCTCTCACGAGTTGTGTCTGCAAACTCTCTGAACGTATGGTTAACGTTCCTTTGATGTGGTTCTTAGAACACTATGTAACAAAGTAAAAATTGTAGAAATTATGGATCTCAGTTCATAGGGGGACCACGTGGTTTTACACAGGTTGCAGTGAGGAAGTAGTATTGTGATTGGTGTTGTCGTTGTTCATCCTTCCTTTGCGACAAACCAACCCAAAACCCGGAGAGTGCTTATTTTTACCAGGAAATCACCCTGGGCTCTTCTGGCACTTGGAGAAGGGCTCAACGTCACCCGTTTAGGGGATGCGGCTCCAACACTAGCCTCGTTGTCAAGTGCACACACCCACTCGAGCCGCCGTGGCTCCCCACTCTCTCCTTATGTGGTATGATCTCCTCAATCCCCTTTGTTTTATTATTAATATTCCGTTTTACCCTGTCCACAGTTGTGGTTCTTGGTTCTTTCTCTCTCTCTCTCTTCCCTACTTCCTGGGAAGCCTCACTAGGACAAGGGCAAACACCAGCAAATTTGAATACATTTACTGGACAAAGCATATACACAATACATACACACATATAATAATAAGAATAATAATGAATCCTACACTCTATACTATTTCAGTCAGGTTGCACTCCAATACCATCAGAACTCTATCATCTGCTTATCAAGTGGTATCCTATCTCCTGATTCACCACCTAATACTACCAACCTCCTCAAGTAGGTCAAGTCTTGTAACACAATGTTGCACTATCAGCAAGAGAATATATATCTATAAATACATACAAGGAAAACCAGCGTATGACTGCAATAACATAAATATTAGTATAAATGTTCCTTGATATACAATAATGATCAATCGATCCCCCCTATAAGTCCTAGAACACATATGTATGTCTCTGCAGGTAATCCAGCCTACGACTGTAACCCTATACTTCAGTATAAGTACTCCTTGGCAAAAAATGGCAAACAATCACTCACCTTTCACTGCGTCTTGCACGCTAATGACAACCAAACACTCTACCAACTCCCTACAAGTAATCAACTAGAACTTCCCGTCCACATCTGGAAGTTCACTACCCTGACATCTTCAGGTTCTTCCGAGTTTATCTACTATGATCCTCCGCAGATCTTCCAGGCTGCTACACCATGAAGTCTTCCTTGAACAACAAATTTCACCACTTCTACCAGGGGTCCTCCACAGCTCTCCTGGCTGCTACACCATGAAGTCTACCTTGATCAACAATGGTGCTTCACCACTGGTATCACAAAAGCATACAAACTCTGCTCCAATGCTTCTCCTCTCACAGGTTGAGGTCCAACTCCTTACTATAGGGACTGCTCTTCCACAAAACTCAGTACCTTCCACTACCTTGGAGTCTCATCAACTACTCCCTCTCTGCTGGCTTCGAAGTTCTCAGCAACTTCTTCCCCAGACAAACCTGCAACCCATTGACACGCCAATAAAAAATGTTTCCCTTTAAACACATAAACGAAAATAACCACACAATATGTTCGCACCTAATATCTCTCTGCTCTCTACATACTGTGAGAGCGGACTTCCCTGTTTGGGCTGGTCCATGCTCCGCCTTGCCCAGCGGGTGGCTCCTCACTCTGGGAGCTGTTCTCTGCCGCCAGTCAGTTGGCTTCAGGTGGTCGACGGGAGAGGACATGCCGTTCGTCTCCAGCTATCTCTCAAATCTCCGTCCTCTTATTTAGGCTTCCTGCCTTACCAAAACATGTCTAACGTATCAATAAACATTCACTACGATCGCTGGGCACACGATCAACTACAGTACCGGCAATCACTGTAAACTGGCTAAATTTGGGCTTACCACAAAAATGTCTCGTGCAGGGCGCTCTCCCTCTGACGGAGTCTGACCATGGCGCTCCCATGGCCCACGATAATGTCTCTGGGAGGCTTAACAAACTCTCCTTGCCGTCCAGGACTTGAGTCCACACGTTCCCAGCTCGATTCCACAGCTGGAACGTCTGCACACTTCCTTTCTCTTGAAGGTATATCACCGAGGGTTTCTCTCTGACAGGAGCTCACACAGAGCGCAGCTTCCCCTCACGATGTCTGGTACTCAAGTGACTTAAGCTCTTCTCAAGCGAGCCTCACACCTCTACCAAACTCTCCTCATCTTGTGTCAAGTCATTTACTTATTTTCTTATTCACTGCCCATTATCTTCAATTGTCTATCAAATCCAACCAATTATTTTACATCTGTATCTTCACCTCTATATTTTCTAGACCTAGTCAGCTCGTGCCTGCTGAATAACTCTCAAGGGGGAGACTCGCTTCCCCTGCAGGATGAGATCATAACACTCCCCTCCCTTATTTTTGAGATTTATTCCAGTGGCAAAGCTCGGGATAATACATCCGCCACCACACTGTCTTGTTCTTCAACCGATTGGTTCGACCGGTTGATCTGCTTACGTACTCCATTAGGAGTCTACACTTAGTTCGTTACACCTTGCAACATCTGGCTCACAACTCCCCAGAAACATGATCTTCTCACAAACGATCTGACTTCTCTGGCACCTCTTGGCTAGGCTGTCCTCCTTGGACGCCTGCACTCCATCGATCCACTCTACTTATTGTTTCCACGCTCCGTTTCCTCGTCTTCTTCTCTTCACGTCCAGAGTCAGACATCTACTGTCTGTACCTCCTCTGTCGTCTTTACACTTCCATCTACTGCCATTATACTTCCGTCTCCTGTCATCATATTTCACTCCCTCGTCTTCACTGACGATCCTCCCTTTCATCTCCTCATTTATCCGAGACGTCATCCTGTTTGGCTTCCATTGAGTCCTCGGCTTTTTTCTATTCCTCCATGCTTGTATCATCATCCTCTTCCCACACTTCTCACCTCTATACAATTCCATTTCTTCTCCTTCAACTCTTCTTCGTTCCCTAAAAGTTTCTTCGAGCACTGTACTACACCCAACAGCATTTGACCGTACATGTCTCTTTACCTCTCCTAGAGTGCTCGTAAGCGTCTCTCCACACATACTGTCTCTTCTCCTTTCATTTTCTCGACTATTACTCTTCTTCACTATCTCTCCTCCACGTTTTCTGTGAAACATGTTAACTCTTGACATCTCAAACAACTTAACTCCACGATAATGTCTCTGGGCGGCTTTACAAACTCTCCTTGCCGTCCAGGACTTGAGACCACACGTTCCCAGCTCGATTCCACAGCTGGAACGTTTGCACACTTCCTTTCTCTTGAAGGTATATCACCTAGGGGTTCCTCTCTGACAGGAGCTCACACGGAGTGCAGCTTCCCCTCACGATGTCTGGTACTCAAGTGACTTAAGCTCCTCTCAAGCGAGCCTCACACCTCCACCAAACTCTCCAAATCTTGTGTCAAGTCATTTACTTATTTTCTTATTCACTGCCCATTATCTTCAATTGTCTATCAAATCCAACCAATTATTTTACATCTGTATCTTCACCTCTATATTTTCTAGACCTAGTCAGCTCGTGCCTGCTGAATAACTCTCAAGGGGGAGACTCGCTTCCCCTGCAGGATGAGATCATAACACTCCCCTCCCTTATTTTTGAGATTTATTCCAGTGGCAAAGCTCGGGATAATACATCCGCCACCACACTGTCTTGTTCTTCAACCGATTGGTTCGACCGGTTGATCTGCTTACGTACTCCATTAGGAGTCTACACTTAGTTCGTTACACCTTGCAACATCTGGCTCACAACTCCCCAGAAACATGATCTTCTCACAAACGATCTGACTTCTCTGGCACCTCTTGGCTAGGCTGTCCTCCTTGGACGCCTGCACTCCATCGATCCACTCTACTTATTGTTTCCACGCTCCGTTTCCTCGTCTTCTTCTCTTCACGTCCAGAGTCAGACATCTACTGTCTGTACCTCCTCTGTCGTCTTTACACTTCCATCTACTGCCATTATACTTCCGTCTCCTGTCATCATATTTCACTCCCTCGTCTTCACTGACGATCCTCCCTTTCATCTCCTCATTTATCCGAGACGTCATCCTGTTTGGCTTCCATTGAGTCCTCGGCTTTTTTCTATTCCTCCATGCTTGTATCATCATCCTCTTCCCACACTTCTCACCTCTATACAATTCCATTTCTTCTCCTTCAACTCTTCTTCGTTCCCTAAAAGTTTCTTCGAGCACTGTACTACACCCAACAGCATTTGACCGTACATGTCTCTTTACCTCTCCTAGAGTGCTCGTAAGCGTCTCTCCACACATACTGTCTCTTCTCCTTTCATTTTCTCGACTATTACTCTTCTTCACTATCTCTCCTCCACGTTTTCTGTGAAACATGTTAACTCTTGACATCTCAAACAACTTAACTCCACGATAATGTCTCTGGGCGGCTTTACAAACTCTCCTTGCCGTCCAGGACTTGAGACCACACGTTCCCAGCTCGATTCCACAGCTGGAACGTTTGCACACTTCCTTTCTCTTGAAGGTATATCACCTAGGGGTTCCTCTCTGACAGGAGCTCACACGGAGTGCAGCTTCCCCTCACGATGTCTGGTACTCAAGTGACTTAAGCTCCTCTCAAGCGAGCCTCACACCTCCACCAAACTCTCCAAATCTTGTGTCAAGTCATTTACTTATTTTCTTATTCACTGCCCATTATCTTCAATTGTCTATCAAATCCAACCAATTATTTTACATCTGTATCTTCACCTCTATATTTTCTAGACCTAGTCAGCTCGTGCCTGCTGAATAACTCTCAAGGGGGAGACTCGCTTCCCCTGCAGGATGAGATCATAACACTCCCCTCCCATTTTTGAGATTTATTCCAGTGGCAAAGCTCGGGATAATACATCCGCCACCACACTGTCTTGTTCTTCAACCGATTGGTTCGACCGGTTGATCTGCTTACGTACTCCATTAGGAGTCTACACTTAGTTCGTTACACCTTGCAACATCTGGCTCACAACTCCCCAGAAACATGATCTTCTCACAAACGATCTGACTTCTCTGGCACCTCTTGGCTAGGCTGTCCTCCTTGGACGCCTGCACTCCATCGATCCACTCTACTTATTGTTTCCACGCTCCGTTTCCTCGTCTTCTTCTCTTCACGTCCAGAGTCAGACATCTACTGTCTGTACCTCCTCTGTCGTCTTTACACTTCCATCTACTGCCATTATACTTCCGTCTCCTGTCATCATATTTCACTCCCTCGTCTTCACTGACGATCCTCCCTTTCATCTCCTCATTTATCCGAGACGTCATCCTGTTTGGCTTCCATTGAGTCCTCGGCTTTTTTCTATTCCTCCATGCTTGTATCATCATCCTCTTCCCACACTTCTCACCTCTATACAATTCCATTTCTTCTCCTTCAACTCTTCTTCGTTCCCTAAAAGTTTCTTCGAGCACTGTACTACACCCAACAGCATTTGACCGTACATGTCTCTTTACCTCTCCTAGAGTGCTCGTAAGCGTCTCTCCACACATACTGTCTCTTCTCCTTTCATTTTCTCGACTATTACTCTTCTTCACTATCTCTCCTCCACGTTTTCTGTGAAACATGTTAACTCTTGACATCTCAAACAACTTAACTCCACGATAATGTCTCTGGGCGGCTTTACAAACTCTCCTTGCCGTCCAGGACTTGAGACCACACTTTCCCAGCTCGATTCCACAGCTGGAACGTTTGCACACTTCCTTTCTCTTGAAGGTATATCACCTAGGGGTTCCTCTCTGACAGGAGCTCACACGGAGTGCAGCTTCCCCTCACGATGTCTGGTACTCAAGTGACTTAAGCTCCTCTCAAGCGAGCCTCACACCTCCACCAAACTCTCCAAATCTTGTGTCAAGTCATTTACTTATTTTCTTATTCACTGCCCATTATCTTCAATTGTCTATCAAATCCAACCAATTATTTTACATCTGTATCTTCACCTCTATATTTCTAGACCTTCTAGTCAGGTCAGGCCTGCTGAATAACTCTCAAGGGGGAGACTCGTTTCCCCTGTGGCTGAGATCATAACATAGT